>JUFY01022861.1:0-18393 GCA_001855655.1 Leptopilina clavipes | reverse complement strand
ATATTTATATTTATATTTTATATTTATATAATTAATAAATATTTATTTTATATAAATTTATATAAATATAAAATATAAATATATAAATAAAATATTAATATACTAATATTAAAATAATATTAAAATTATTATTATTATTATTATTAGTATTATTATTATTATAATTATTATTATTAATACTATTATTATTAAAAAATTGTCAATTAATTTAGAAAGTAGAAACACTCCTAAATGAATGAAACAAAAAATTATAATTGGTAAATTTCAATTAATAAATGTCAATTGATAAATTTTAATTCGTAATTTTAAAGTTCTTAACGAAAAAAATTGCATTTCTCAGATAAAAAACGAAAATGAAAAAAATGACAGAAATTGGAAATCAAAAGAATGATATCGCAATGAGCAGTGAAACACGTTTGAAAAAAATTGCAGCAAAATTCAAATGGACAATAACAGATTTTCAATCATTAAATCAAACTGAAAATAGAAGACGATTTCCAATTATACAATCCTCAAATTTCTTCTTAAAGGACAAAGAAGGTGAAAAATCATTTCAAATTATATTTCACTATGATTTTAAATCTCTTCAATTGAAAAGTACACCGGATTTACCAAAGTACACAACAATTTCTTGCCATTTACAAAATCAAATTGGCAAAATTTTATGGCAATCGCATATATTTGTTCCGCCATTATATCGCATTAGTTTACCACCTGATTTTTTGATTAATCTCAGTAAAACCTATTCACCAGAAAGTACATTAAATTTCATTTTTCGCATTGAAATTGTCGAGGATATTGTTTCGAAAATATCCCACGATTCAACTTCAATTCCAGTGTTTGGCAATTTTCTTCAATTTCTAAAGAATGAAACAATTTGTGACGTGACATTTCTCATTGATAATCAAGAATTAAAGGCGCATAAAGTTATATTGGCCGCTAGAAGTCCAGTATTTTTTGCAATGTTTCATCATGAATTCACCGAGCAGAGGAATAATATTGTCACAATAATGGACATTAAAGTGGAGATTTTCAAAGTTTTGTTGCAATACATCTACAATGATGAAATAAAAAATATCGAAAATATCGCTGATGATTTATTGATTGCAGCCGATAAGTATTTAATGGATGATCTTAAATTAAAGTGCGAGGAAGTATTAATTTCCGTTATGTCGAAAGAAAAGGCGCTTACAACAATTGCTGTTGCTGTACAATGCAAATGCGATAATTTAGAAGCTTGTTGTCGTTTCTATCTGAAGCAATGAAAGTTAAAATTTTGTTTGTTTCTGATTTTTAATGCAAAATGTGGAAATTTTTGTATCCTGTTAATGTTTTGTTTTGTAGCATTAGATGATGATTAATCTACTTTGAATAAATTATGTAATACAAGTTGTTCGTTTATTCTGTATTGACAGTTAGCGATGTCTAAAATCATTTAAGAAGAAGAAGAAGAAGAAACGTATAAAAACTATGTACAATTCCACTTTTAAATATTCCCTAGTAATAATCCATTGTTTTAGCTCTTACAACATCTAAAATTGCAACCATATTGTCAATATTTCTTCAATTTTGCACTGTAAACTTAAATGTATCAAATTGATACCAAAAGTATCAAATTGATTCCAAAATTTTGGATCAACTTGATACTTTTGGTATTAATTTGATACTTTTAATTTTACAGTGTGTCAGTATTTCTTCAATATTGTCAGTATTTCAGAAATGTTCTCAATATTTCAGCAATGTTTCTAAATATTGCGGCAAAATTTAGGTGCTTTATGGGAGGAAAATTACCATGTATATTAATATTATTTTCTATGGTGAGAGTGGTATGTCATCTGTTCCAAAAATGACTTTTGTGTAATTTTTGTTTAGGATTATCTTGAGCTGTTGAGCGTGTTCCTTGTCTCTTGTTTCACAAACAACTTTAACATCGACACTGAAAATGTCTGACATTATCCAAGCGCGCTCGTGTACAATGTCTTTTATTGAGACACCAATACTGGCGAGTAATGTACAAAGTTCGGCAATTCCACCTGGTCTATCGGAGACTTGTGCTGAAAATTTAACGAGACGTCCATCAGCAGCGAGACCTCTTTCTAAACATCGACCAAGAATTGTTGTGTCAATATTACCACCGCAGAGTGGTAAGACGACTCTGAAATTAAAAAAAAATGAGAAATTAATTTCTCTGTATTTAAAAATTAACTTGTTGAACAAACGAATTTATATTAGAATAATGGTGAATTTAGTAAGTAATTTTAGTTGTAATTTTAGTTGTAATTTGGTTGTAATTTTGGTTGTAATTTTAGTTGTAATTTTAGTATTTAGTTGTAATTTTAGTATTTAGTTGTAATTTTAGTTGTAATTTTTAGATCGTTTGTTTTTACGAACCGTTTGCCTCTCAGTTCGTTGAGTTGTCCAGAAAGAATTGCCGCCAATCCAGTGGCACCGGCACCTTCAACAATGCACTTTTCATTTTCCACTAATCTCAAAATTGCAATGGCGATCCATTCTTCTTTGACAACAACGAGTTTGTCAATTAGAGGATTAGCAGTTGCGAAAGCATTGTAACCGACCATTGGAACTGCTAAACCATCGGCTAACGTTGATTGAATTGCCGTAAAAGTTGGTTTATTATTCTCACGAGCCAAGTGGAAACTAGGACATCTTTCCGATTCAACTCCCTTAAAAATCAGCATCAAAATTAGATTCAAAACCAACTTTCCATCAAACACAATCTACAGTTTTTTAAAATCATCCAAATATTTTGATTCGCATAAGACTGATTTTGAATTGCATTCAGATTCAACTCCCTTAAAAATCAGCATCAAAATTAGATTCAAAACCAACTTTCTATCAAACACAATCTACAGTTTTTAAAATCATCCAAATATTTTGATTCGCATAAGACTGATTTTGATTTGCATTCAAATTCAACTCACTTAAAAATCATTCATTTTAGTTTCAAGCTTACTTCTATAAAACATATAATCTGCTGTTTTTAAAATCAACCATATACTTTAAAAAAAGCAGATTATGTTTGATAATTAGCAATTTATGATGTTTAGTGCACAGTAAAATCGTATTTCTACAAAGTTTGTCCGAAACAATTGATTCAACAATATCTGGATTATTTAGAAACTTTAAAACTTGAAGTTAAAAGGCATTCGTGGAATTTACTGAATGTAGATAAAATTACTGAATCACTCGAACTTACAATTATGGAAACATTTGGAAGTAGTGTTTTTATGGCCAATGCGACTCCAGCTATAAGACCTCCACCTCCAACAGGTACAACAATTGCATCGATTTTTTTAACTTGATCCACAATTTCTAAACCAAGTGTACCTTGACCTGCCATTATGTCCGGATGATCGTATCTAAAAACGTGAAATTCTCCATCTTTCAAAAAATCGCAAATTACTTCTGCAAATGCTGCTAATAGACAGCTTTCGACGTCACGTTTTCTACAATTCTACAATTCTTCAATTTCTTTCAAAAAAAAAAAACTAAAAATTCTTTTTAAAAAAGGACTTTCGACACACAAAAATGGAAAATATTACCCCCCCTCCCCCTCCTCTAAAATTGAAAATTGAAAATTGAAATTAAAATGATCATGTACCCATTAATGTAGATTAATCCTTTCTCTTTGGCATATTTGAGTGCTTCTTTTTTTGCCTCACCCATGTCAGCGCCTTTAACAATAACATTTGCTTGATAATGTTGACACGAGGCAATTTTCATAATAGGTGCCACGACGGGCATTACAACAGTCACTGGAATTCCAAGTGATAAGCCATGATAAGAAAGGGCCAATGCATGATTGCCTAACGAAGCAGATATGACACCAATTTTTTTCTGTTCCTCTGATAATTTTAATAGAGCATTACGTGCACCACGTTCTTTAAAACTTCCCGTCACTTGTAAAAAGTCCTTTTTTAAATAAAGATCCACGCCGGTCATTTCTGATAGTCTTGATTGCTGTAGAAAATTTATTTCTTTATTCAAATGTTATAAATTGCATTAAAGATTTTACACTAAAGATTATAAATGTATTTACCACACATGGTGTATTTATTACACCATCTTTAATTTTAAAGGCAGCGGAAGTTATATCCTCGAAAGAAATTTTCAATGGATTATCCTCCATGCAAAATGGATCCAATAAATCTTCATTTCCATCCTTTGAATTAGATTTTTTGATTCATTAAAATATCTTGACAGCATTAAAAATTACTGCATTGACAATATTTTCTCAATGTTGCCAATATGCGATAGGATATGATAGGATAGGATAGAATATCCTTTTCTATTCTATCTTATTCTATCCTACACTATTATTTTCTATCTTGTCCTATCCTATAAAGGATCCTATAAAGTTGCAAAAATGCGATAGGATAGAATAGGATAGGATAGGATAGGATAGGATAGGATAGGATAGGATAGGATAGGATAGGATAGGATAGGATAGGATAGGATAGGATAGGATAGGATAGAAAATAATAGTATAGAAAAGGATAGTACAGGAAAGGATAAGGAAGGATAGAACAGAATAGAATAAAAAAGTGTAGGAAAGTATAGTATAGGATAGAATAGTACAGGAATGGATAAAGAAGGATAAAAGGAATAGGATAGTATAGGAAAGGATAAGGAAGGACAGAAAAGAATAGTGTAGGATAGTACAGGATAAAATAAAGAAGGATAAAAAATAATAGGATAGAATAGTATTGAAAAGGATAGGGAAGGATAGAAAGGAATAGTACAAAAAAGGATAGAAAGGAATAGTACAGGAAAGGATAGAAAGGAATAGTACAGGAAAGGATAGAAAATAATAGTGTAGGATAGGAGATTAAAAGAAAGGATAGAATGAGGAAGAATAGAAAATAATACTGTAGGATAAGATAGTATACGATACGATTGACCGTACGTTCCAAATGAAGAATTTTTTCAAACAATATAAACTTTGAGACATAAAAAGACGGAAATAAAATATAAATTGAACGTAAAACACAAGTTTTATAAGCAAGAAATTTTCTTTTTTAATTATAGAAATTTTTTTACAAGAAATTTTTTTTATTGTGTAAAACTGTTAATTTACAAACCAATCGCGAAAATTCTGATTCTGAACAATTGTTAACTTTCTTCATCTCTTCCATAGTTTCTTGCTGTGTAGCACTTTTAATACTGACAAGAGAAACTGATGTTGCTTTAAATTCAATGAGTGTGGAAAATATTCTTTATTTACATTAACCTTGACTGCTATTCACTTTAATTTTCTTGTCATTTTTTTTTCTTTTTTTTTGTCTTAAGAAACAATACGACAGTTAAAACTTATCTAAGATCAAAAGTCATGAATTTAACTGATAACCTTTTTAAAATGTTCTTTCACTCAATGATTCAAAGTCTCTACTTATCGAAAATAGTTTCTCTTTATGTAATTATCATCATTATGATAGTATTTAATTATTTGTCAATATAAATTTCAAAAAGGTATGATAGAAAAATGTTTCATACGTGAAAAAAATATTGAGTCAAAATCACATATAATTATTGTGAGAATGAAAATTTTTATTTATACAATTTTTCGAGAAATTTTTAGAACATTATTAGAAAAAATTTTTCTAATTGAGAAAACAAAGAAACGAAAAAACACTTAAATTTTGTTATCGTAAATTGACAGTTTTCTAAGTGTGAAATTTTTTTTTTTGCAAAAGAATTGATAAAATTTATCATAATTTATTTCAATTAATAACAATGTTGACTGAATTTTTAAATGATAATATAATAAAATAAAATTTGAAATATTTGGATTTAATCGCTCGAACCCCAGTTGTAATGAATACGGCCATCACGTCCTCTATAATAGCGCTCACCTAATAAATAAAAAAAATTATTGCAAAACGATTTTTCAAAATTTCAAAATTTATTTATTGTAATTATTTTTAAACTACATATAGAAACTTTTTCAATTTTGAATAAAGTATTATATGTTTTTTTCTTCTAATAATCACTCTTCCAAAATCGAAAAAACTTTTTTATACATTATAATAATAATGGAAGAAAAAAATATTCTAAATGAAATATTTTTTCAACATTTAAAAAAATTTTTTCAATATTAAAAAAATTGTTTTAAACCATTTTAAAAATTACATTATTTGCTTCTACTGTTAAAAATTATTATCAACAAACAAAAATTATTTCTTTTAAATTTTATTATTATTTAAATCCAAATTAATTTAAAAAATTTTACAAATTTAAAAAAAATTATACAAATTTACAATTTTTTACTTACGAGCATAAACTTGCAGAGAAAAGTTTATTAAGACGAGCGCCATGCCTACCAATGTTAATAGTTTCATATTCGCTTTATTTTTTTCCTAAATCGACTCAAAAGTTCTGCAATTTCGTTAACTTGTAGCACTATTTATATAGATTTGATAATTTTAAGAGTGTCATTGAAAAATGTGGTCATTATACAAAGTATAATAATTAAGTATTATAATGACTCGAAACTTTCAAAAATGTCGAAAAAACATTTAAACTGCCATAAAAATTTCTTCTATATTAGACAATTTTATCTATATGAGAAATTTGCCCGTTTGTTAATTATACAGATAATATTGAAAAAAAATTTTCTTCATTTTTAAAATAAGTTGAATAATTCTTATTTAAAAAATTTAAAAAATAATTCTTATTTAAAAAATTTTAAAAATAATTTAATAATTTAAATATTTTACTGATATAAAATTAGTATTAATTATTTAAATAATCAATTTTCAATTTATGTTAAGAAAATATCTACAATTCAATTATTATACATTTGTTAAAAAAAAATAATAATAGCAAAAAAAAAACTAACAATATTCTTTAAAATATAAAAACCAAAAAGGTATTTTACTATTATTTCTTTAATTTTTTTTTCTTCAAAATTTTTTTATTAACTCTTAATGGTAGAGGAAAATTTTTAAAAACTAATTTCATTTTATTAACGATAATTTTTTTTTAACACGTTACAAATCTCTTAAAATATTTTACAATTTACAAACTTATGTATATAGTAATAATGTGAAAGGGTGAAATTAAAATGTAATAATACGTTTGTTTCGAGAAAAGAAAAAATTTGTTTCCAGTATTAAAAAGCTAATATCTAGTTTCTGACTAATTTGTTTGAAAGCCGCATGTATCTTCTTAAAAATAAAAACTAAATGTAAACGATGAATTTTTGCAATTTACAATAAAATATCGAAACTTAAAATTAAATTATTATTAATTTATTATACAAATTGTTAGTACAATAAACTTTCTGCTTCTACTTTTCTCATTATTAAAGAACTGAATTTCCACCTCGTAATATTCATCTAAAATGATTAAATTTAAAAAAAAACAAATATTTTCGAGATAACCTCAAAAAATACGAATTTGAGGCAAAAAATTTTCACCTGTACTGTACGATACTTTTCAATGTATTTCTCCCCGCTGAATTCGAATCTAAAGTTAAAATTGTCAGATTGGCTCCAATTTTGCAGGTAACTTTCTTTTTTGCCTCTAAATTCTGTTTTTTGAGGTTATGTTCAAAAATTCCAACCAATCGGACAATTTTGACTTCAAATTCGGTTTCAGCGGGGAAAAATACAATGGAAATTTTGACGAAAAAATTTTCCTTCCTCTTTTTCAATGTTATCTCGCGAATTTTCCAACCAATTTGATTATTTTGACTTTTGATTCGAATTCAGCGGAAAAAAGAAAAAATGCGCCGAAAAACAGTAAAATGAATTTTTTTTCAAACTTAACGAACAATTTTTCGATTGACAATAAAAACGGAAGACAATGTACGAAACTCGAAACAATTCAGAAGCAGAATTGTTTATCGAAATTACAAAAATACACATTTTCAGTCTCGCGATTCAAATATATGTTCTGCTGTCCAAAGTAAAAACCTAGTGAGTCGCATTTGCCATAAGAGCGAAAGTCGAATAACGAAGCTAAGGGACGCTCGCCCTTATGGCAAACGCGACTTACTGGGTTTTTACTCTGGGCAGTACTGTTGTATTTTAATTTTTTAAAATACAATTTTTAAAATACAATTTTTAAAATACAATTTTTAAAATACAATTTTTAAAATACAATTTTTAAAATACGCCTGATGAACTAACTTTTATTGGCTCTTCGACTATTCTCAACAATTCTTCTTCTTTCATTCAATAATTGGAGGAATTTTGCTCTCGGACTGCCGGGATATTTAATTTGTTCCCTAAAATTGGAAACACTGTCAATTGATTCTGAACTCGCTGCAATTGTTTCACTCGAACTGAAACTCTCATTAGATGACGATGTCAAACGTGGTAGGGAACTATATCTAAATGAAGCCGGACTTTTCCATTTTTTCCGGAAAATATCATTACCATCATCATCATCATCACTATTTTTGAATGTTTTCAAATTCGACCCCTTTGGTGTAATTCTCGAAAGACGATGAGAATAATTTCCATTGTTATCATCATCATCATCAGAATCAAAATATCTAGTCCAATTTCTATCCATTTCTCTCACTGATGATGATGATGATAATGGTGATTTCATTTGCGAAATTCTGGAAATTCTTTTGGAATAGTTTTCAAAATTAGGTGAATTTTTACAAGTACGATCAAATTGTGTTTTGTAATTGTACTTCGAAATGTTGGCAAATTGTGATTTGGGAATGGAACCAAATCTTAATTCAGCATCAACACTGCGATAAGTCCGATTATAATCTTGATTTGTACCAAGATAGGTACCAATGTTTGAACCAAGATAAGTGTCAAGATTGTTGTCGATTGTTGTTGTTGTTGTCTCTCTCTCAATATCTTTGGTACTATTGAGAAAATCCTGATTGGAATTTGCTAAAACGGGTTTAGCACCAGCAGGCTCGACGACTCCAATTCCATATTTTTCCCTGAGAGTTGTTTCATGATTCTTTACTTTTACAATGCATTTTTCTAGTTTCTGGATTCCTTGGACGCATTTCTCGTAATGTTTATTCGATATCTGAATTTTATCACCATCATCATTATCATCATCATGAATTTTTGAATACTGATCTCTGTCATCCTTCAGGTTTACTTTTTCCCCAGCGAATTCCACATAGTCTTTGTTCCTAATTGTCAGTCTTTCTGGTCGTGTAGATCTTAGATATTTTTTCAAAAAATTCGTAGCAGTCGCATAATCATTAGCGGATCGTACATTCCGAATAAATGTCACTGCTTCGTCCAAATACTCCTGTAGAATGTTCTTTTCGCTCCGGGGAATTTTAGTCTCCTCGTTTTGTTTTTCACTGATCGATTTTCCCTTTTCCTGATCGATTTCGCTAATCGATTTTTGACAATTGTTGCTAGACGATTCGAGTTCGTTTAATAATTCCTCCTGTCTCTCCTGGTGCAATTTTGAATCGTTTTTACTCTTAGATAAAAATTCCCCCTCGTGACATTTTTCCTCCCTTACTCCATCTGATTTTTTCTCATCCGTTTCTGAACTGTTTTCATCTTGATGACAATCCTCTTCCTTTGGAGCGGAATCATCCACCCCAGGGGAATTGGAAATTGGATTTTGCTTCTTAATAATCGGTTTCGGTGCTATTTGGGGAATTTTCAGATCTTGCGTCTGTGGGTCAAGCGTACTGGGAGTTGAGAACGAAACCTTCTTCTTCTTGGAGAAGATAGTTTCGTTACCAGTTTCTGACGATTCCACATCGTCGGTAATTAGTCCCTTGATGTTCGAATTCTCGTTTGTGTCCGCCACGAGATCGGGTTGACACGAATCGGTCGATTTCTCCTCCGTTAGGTCCAAACTATCGTCGGAGAAATAGGAATCCTTTCGGATATCGTCTACCTTTAGGGACTCGAGTCGTCTAACGTTGGATAAATCCACATCATCTGGGGAAAGTTCATGACGATCGTTCGATCCAAAGAGGAAACCATTTCTAGCCCGTTCTAACAAAACTTTCTGAACGGGGTTTAATTCTATCATTTCCGCAGATGGATATCTAGTACCAAATCCACTTCCCCCTATAGGAACTGAACTCCGATGGGGACTAAAACTTCGACTTCGGGAAAAATAATTGTCACGAATGAATGGCAACTTTCTACGCATTGACTGATAATTTAGACATCTTCTTGGTCCAATTCGACTTCCTCTTTCCACTTGTCCAAAAGATGTGCCAATCGTTTTGGTGAATGTTACAGTACGTGATGTATCACCTTCGACACTCGATACTATTCTTATCCTAGGTGTTATTCTTATTGTCTTAGGCTCTTGAAATATATTCTCTATTCTGAACGTCCTTCCGTCTTGTTGACCACTGGGTCTTGTATTCCCATTGGTGAATATTCTCCGTTCGTCAGTCTGCACCTCACGATCTCTATAATTGGTCCTCAATTCCTCTTCATCTTCAACGGAAATTTTTGATTCTAAAATATTTGGTGACTCTATGGTGATGTTTATCATGTCCGGTAAATTAATCGATATGACACTTTTGTCGATGTGACAATTTTGCTTCTGATTATGAACATGTGCGTTTGCGTTTGGATTATGAGAATGATTTTGAGTGTAACAACATTCGTGAACTCTGTGACAGCAATGAACAGAATTCACCGAATGTTCTTTCGATTTCGGTAAATCTTCGCGTCGCGTTTGGGCAGTACCATCGACACTTGTGTCAATTCCAACTGTATTTGTGGAACACTCAGTACTACGTCTTTCATTGTCACCAAAATTGTCCAATGTCTCGGCACTGGAAATATTACTGTCGGCATAATTCTGCGTATCGTCGGAAAGAATACCGGAATCGTTTCGTGGTGAATGGAGATCGAAGTCTTCGTCACATTCATCGGTGATGTTTCCTGCATCTCTGTATTTGACAGTTGGGGATTTTTGTTTTTCCGTGAGAGTTGCTCGCTCCTTGACACGTAAAACTTGAGGGCCTTGTGACAATCTTTCACAAATCACGTGCTCTTCTGTTAAAACTTCAGCATCTTTTTGTGAAATTTTCGGCTCATCGGTGATTGATGCTTTATCCTTAACTCTGACAGTTTGGGCACTATCCGTCTGCGTGTCGGCGGAAATTTTTCTACGTTTGGCCAACATTCTTCTGGAGATTTCCTGCAAACGCATTCTAGTGACAGCGGCTAATTTAACGTCCGTACTCTCTGGTGATCGATAATCAGAAACTGGTGTTGTTGCTCCAGTTCCCTCCTCGGATCTCTTACCACTGGAGTACAGTCTCTCAGTGACGGCAGCCACAATTTCAGCTCTTCGATTTCTTTGAATTGGAGTGTGAGGTCTTTCGTTATCAGAAACCCTGTCCTGGAATGAACTCTTTCGGGATGAGTAATTACCCTTCGCAAAACCGGTGATCAATTGATCTTCCTTGGAACTACTGGAACTACTGTCTTTACTGGTCTTGCGTTTAAGATCACCAATGCTGTATTTTCTCAGAGGGGACTTTGTCTTATGGAGAAATGGCGATTCCTTGAGACTTCGATCGGAATCGTTGCTCCATTTTCTTTGTGGATCCTTACTTCCTGTGGTGACTAAACCTCGCCAGTGACTTCCAGTTTTGGCAGATCTTCGATCATCGACTTCTTTGATGTTATTCAATTTTTTCAACTTCTCTGGACTTTGCTGATTGTCAAGATTTGTCTGTGATCGTTGAATCAAACCTGACTCTTCTTTTCTCTTCGAAAGACCATCAACCGATCCAAAGATCCTACAGGCACTGAGATTACTCAATCTCTTTTGCGTATCCACTGAATCTTGTTTTCTAAATTTTCCCTTTTCCCTGGGTCGTTCAACGTTGGATTTCACCTTCTTTGAATGCTTCAAAGGAAGCAGAACATCAGTAACTGATGTCCTCCCTTTACTTTCAATATTTTCATCAAAATTAGCATTCAATATTTCTCTATTCTTGACCAATTTCTCATTACTATTAACAGTCGAAAATTCATCATCTTTGTGAAAATTTTCCTCATTTTCATCTACATTTGGACTGGAAAAATTGACAAAATCTAATACCTGACTGCTAATTGGGTTATTTTCATTCTTACTCAAAACATCTTCTTCAATTTGATTCAAATTTTCATCAATTAAATTCTCATTAATTTGCGATGAAAAATCATCAATACATTGAATGAAATTTTCATTTTCTGATGTTAAATCTTGATGAAGATCGTCTTGATGTTTGGTATCGATTAATCCCTCCAATAGTCCATCGCTGCAGACTTCTTCAATTTGCGTTGAGTGCACTTGAGAAGAATTCTCGGGCTTGATCAAAACGGCCACTAATGTTGGAATATCGACGAATACCGGCTCGTTGACTTGGTAATTGAGCGGTTCAGATGGCACTGAACGATAGGATCTTCCTTCATTAGCAAAGGATATACTTGGACTGATTGATTCAAAGGAACCGCACTTTCTAATAGAATTCGAGTGTCTAGTATCACGTGTCACTAAGCATTCATTTGAGTTGTATCTCCTGATAGAAGGCTTGATAATCTCCTTTGGTTCTCCAAGAAGGCGGGACGATGATGTCCGGGTCAAAGGCACCACTTGCTGATCCTTTTGATCTTCTTTCTCAAACTCATCGTTCAAATTATGTCCACAACTGCACAAAGGCTTTGTCACTCCCTTCAACTCCTAAAAGACAATTATTCTCATTAATCACCAAACTAACATTGCTTAAAATGTTTTAAAGAATATTCAAAAAATTGCCAAATTTTGGTTCCATACGCGACTATCCAAATAATCCAATTTTCATCAGGTTTATTTCAAACTTGAGAGTTTTATACTTGGGAATTTTGTAGAATAGGATAGGACACAATAGGATCGAATTCAACATAATAAAACACAATAGGATAAGATAGGCTAGAACACAATTGGCAGAAATTGAACACAATACGATATGATAGAACACAGTAGAATACAGATACAATAAGACAGAATAGAACATAATAGAATACAATAGGACATAATTACACGAAATAAAACAGAATAGGATAGGATAGAAGCAGTAAAATACAATAAAGCAATAGATTAGAATAGAACATAAAAAGACAGCATAGAACATAATGGAACACAATAGAACATAATTAAACAAAATAAAACAGGAAAGGATAGAATGGAAGCAGTAAAATACACAACAAAATACAATAGCATAGGATAAAATATACAGTAGAGTACACAGTAGAATACAATAATACAGAATAGAACATAATAGAAAACAATAGGACAGAATTGAACATAATAAAACACAATAGCATAGAACATAATTGAACACGATAGGTTAGGATAAAACATAATAAATAGAATATAAAAAAATAAAATACAATAGGTTAGGATAATAGCAGTAAAATACAGTAAGACAGAATAGATTATAATAGAACACAACAGGACAGAATTGAACATAATAAAACACAGTAGACTAGAATATAACATAATAAAACGTAATAAAACACAATAGGATAGGATAGGATAGGATAGGATAGGATAGGATAGGAGCAGTAAAATACAATAAGACAGAATAGATTATAATAGAACACAATAGGACAGAATTGAGCATAATAAAACACAGTAGACTAGAATATAACATAATAAAACGTAATAAAACACAATAGGATAGGATAGGATAGGATAGGATAGGATAGGATAGGATAGGATAGGATAGGATAGGAGCAGTAAAATACAATAAGACAGAATAGATTATAATAGAACACAATAGGACAGAATTGAGCATAATAAAATACCATAGGATAGAACACAATAGGCTAGAATGGAACATAATAGGACACGATAGGATAGGATAGAACACAATAGGATAGGAACTTTCAGTTTTATCTGTTTTATATCCGAAATTTTCACTAGAGTGGACGTAAAGAAATTTGTGGCTCTTTTTTTTTAAATTTTCTTTATGCAAATGGGAAAAATTCTTACTTTCTCCAGTAACAATGATTTGAGTCTTGCAACCTCGGTTCGCAATTCACGAATAATTCTGGCTATGGGATCTTCGTTGACCACAGGTCTGTTAACCACACTTTGCGCCCTCTGGGCAAAACGTAGTGTGTGAGCTGTTTCGTTGTAACTTCCACTGGCTGGCGATATTGCTGTAAACGATAAAGTGTTTCATTTAATTAAAACTTTCTCCCGCAACCCTCAATTCTACGCGTTTCAATTTCTCTAAGCTGTAACTACAAAGTACGTTTATATATATATACATTTATATGCTATTAAAGAGATTTTGTGTCAATTCACTAACAAGAATAATTTTAATATAATAATATTCTTTCCCTCTAATCACTGGAATAATTTTTTTTTTTTATAAATATTTAAATGAAGAAAAATGGGAATTTTATGTACAATTTGTATTTTTTTCGATGAGCTTTGGATGATTAATTGTAACAAATGGTAATTTTTGAAAATAATAATAATAATAATAATAATAATAATAATAATAATAATAATAATAATAATTAATAGTAATGTAAAAAAGTAATTGATATAATTTAGTTTTTGTGCTGTACTAAACGTGCGTTACAAATAATTTTGACAATGTTAAATTGGTTTGTGATATATGCAATGATTAAATTAAATTTGACAATTAAATTTGCTTCTTTAGGTATATATAATTTAGAAATTTTTTACAAAATATTAAAAAAGAAGGCAAAGGAGTCTTAATTCCCAGATGCGGCAAAAAAATAAAATTAAAATCTATTACTTGAATTCAGTTTGATAATTCCTACTTATGGTTAATTAAGAGCAAATATAATAGCATTTTAAATATTATCTACAAAGGCAAATATTATTTTCAAAGTTTTGGATCTCATCGTTTTTCTTATGCCTTTTGACGTACTTGTATATACATTAAAGGATGTATTTCCTTTCGTCAAAGGATTTATATATTTATCAAGCTTACTACGTTTTCAACTAATTTTACAAAAAAAAGAAGAAGAAAAAATTTATTAAAAAAAAAAAACCAAACTACATTCTCTACCTTGATTTATGAATTTTAATCACTCCATCTTAGTTGGCCTGGAAAATCATTGAAACCGATGTAATTCTTTATCGTTATTTATATTAGTGTTGGAATTTTTATCCCATTCCCAATCTCTGTTTTCTAAAGTTCATTACTTTGAAAATTACACTTTATTATATGTATACAATTTTGTATTTTAATTATGTAAATTCACTGTAAATTCAAAATTTTTTTTTCAAACATATTCTTCAAAATGAAAAGGAAAATATTCTCTATTGATGAGTAAATTAAAATATAGAGACATACTAGCGAACATAATTGTGGTAGCATTTCCTCCGAGAGCATCTTTTAAGAGCCAGGTGAGAGATGAATCTCTGTAAGGTATGAATCTTCTGCCGGGAACGTTCCCACTGGATCCTCTTTCAGCTAGTGCTGATATCACGTTTCCCAAAGCTACCAAACTTTTGTTGATATTAGCTCCTTCCTGTAATTAAATAAAAGTCGGTAATGTCTTATGTCTTAAGTCTTATGCTTAAGGCTTATGTCTTAAGTCTTATGCTTAAGGCTTATGTCTTAATTCTTAAGTCTTATTCTTAAGTCTACCTTAAGTTTTAGGTCTTAAGTCTCATGCCTTAAATCTAGTGTCTTAAGTCTTATGCCTTAAGTCGTATGCCTTAAGTCATATGCCTTAAGTCTTAATTCTTAAGTCATATGCCTTAAATCTTATGTCTTAATTCTGAAGTATTATGCCTTAAGTCTTATGCTTATGGCTTATGTCTTAAGTCTTAAGTCTCATGCCTTAAGTCTTAATTCTTAAGTCAAATGCCTTAAATCTAGTATCTTAAGTCTAATGCCTTAAGTTTTAGGTCCTAAGTCTTATGCCTTAAGTCTTATGTCTTAATTCCTAAGTCATATGCCTTAAATCTTATGTCTTATGCCTGAAGTCTTAAGTTCTATGCCTTAAGTATTAAGTCTTATGTCTTACAGTAACTCTTCTACTTTACACTAATTCAAGTTATTGAAAAGTGAATTTAACGATTTTTCCTAAGTACTCGGCATAACAATAATGAAAATGTTAGTTTTGGCTAAATAGACTAATATTATATTGTTTTGATCGCGTGACAATGTTCCCTGAATGCAAAGCGCTTAAAACAATCGTCTATATTTCGTGCAATGCTGTAATAGGATATTTGAGTGACAGGAATTACTTTCTGAATTTATTATGGAGAGGTGATTTTTTTGAATATTAAGACGACGTTTCATAACCTAATGTCAACCAATTTGCTGGTCATCAAATCGAATATATTGCAATTTAATGGAATTCATTATTTAAATGTCATTCAGCTTTCTATTATTCATAAATCAAAAAAAATTCTCCCAATTTGACAACCAATTAAAAATATATCAAAATATTTTTATTAAATAAATTCTCCCCTGCAAATTGTGGAAATATAATTATTTTCTCACAAAATGTAATTTTAGAAATTTGTGCGTGTATAAATAAGAAATATATTTATAGTTTTGCGAATGATGATGACTCACTTTTAGCCGATGAATCCCACTGCACGTGGCTGCACTTTCACTGCCCGCCAGATCGACTAAATGTAATCTACTGCCACGATGAAAATCCTTTTCTTTTGCGTTAGCTGTTGTTGAATGACCGTTTGGAGAAACTGGCGAAAGAGAGACCGTAAGCAAAGCGTGACTACGACTACTATTTGGATTTTGCAATGTTGAGGCTGTCTTTCTTGCTTTGATTCCCTCTTCCACATAAGACATCAACGACCCCAGATTGGAGACTTTGTGACGTGTCAGACCTGGAATTTATAAACATTCTTTTATTTTGTTATTTATTATTTTATCTCCTTTTTATTTATGCTTTCCACTTTTTGTAAAATTTGTCCTGTTTTTAGAAAAAATTCCACGAGGGAAACAATTTTTGAATAGAAATTCTCGCGAGTCGTTCATCAGCTGATCGGACATTGCTCCGCCATTTTCACGCATGCGCTGTTGAATTTTCCTTTCATTTGCGTTTTTCATTTCTCTCGCTGGGAGAAATTTTTTCCCGCGCTGAAAATTAATTGAACGACTCGCAAATATACATCGAGTCAAATATCTCCAACGATTGAACGACTCACGAAAATTACTGTATTAAGAAATAGTAATTCTGTATAAAAAAATAGTAAATCTTTTAGAAATAAATCAGAAAAATTAATTTTATGTTCTACGTTTAAAAAGAAACTATTTTTTTTCTATTTTTTTTTTTTTAACATTTAATCTATGTACCTTGAACATATGGACCCAAACGAGGGTGCTCGCGAACTCTGAGTCCACTGGCACTTGATCTTGATTTCAAGAGGTCCCTGACCCTTTCGTTGTAAATCTCCAAATAACTGGAAAAAAAAGAAAAATTGTATCATTGTTTTTTTTTATTCATAAGTGGAAATTTCCAATTACTTTGCAAATCAAAACACGAAGGATAAGTAATTTTTTTCTTCATTTTTCTTTTATTTTTCCAAAAATTGTTTCATATAGTTGAGTGCAGTAAAATACAGTAAGACAGAATAGATTATAATAGAACACAACAGGGCAGAATTGAACATAATAAAACACAGTAGACTAGAATAGAACATAATAAAACGTAATAAAACACAATAGGATAGGATAGGATAGAATAGGATAGGATAGAACACAATAGGATAGGATCTTTCAGTATTGTAAAATTGTATCATTGTTTTTTTTGTATTCATAAGTGGAAATTTCCAATTACTTTGCAAAATCAAAACACGAAGGATAAGTAATTTTTTTTCTTCATTTTTTTCTTAATTTTCCAAAAATTGTTTCATATAGTTGAGGGCATTTAATTTTTTTCGACATTAAAATACAGTAATTTGTCAGAAAAAAAATAATCCTGCGACAATACAGAAAATATCTCGCAGAGTGTTTGGGAGAAAAAAGCACGAGACGAGACTTAAGCCCACGCCTTGTGAAGTACAACTAAGTTTTGGCGGCGCAAGCTCGGCAATCACTTTTCAGGCGCCCATCAAAATGTTTACCAGTTGAAATGAGAACGAGAACACCGGAAATTAGAAAATCGAATTTCCAACTCTTGGAAGAAGCGTACGCAAAGAGAGACTCCATTCAGTACTTGAATTTCCAGTATCCCTGAACCGTCAAGGTCAAACGGGAATTAAGAAACATTTTTTTTTCCAACCTCAATAATAATTATTGGCACCAAATTCCTTGACTCTTGGAAAAAAAAATTTTTTCGTAATTTTTCTCTCACTTTTTATTTTATTTTTTATTTTTATATTATAAAATAATTATTAATAAATTTATATATAAATAATTTTTTATTTTTATTAATAATTTCTTCTCTAATTTTTCTCTCTCAC
>JUFY01022860.1:0-13645 GCA_001855655.1 Leptopilina clavipes | reverse complement strand
ATTGTGTATTATAGAATAATAATAATAATAATAATAATAATTAAAAATAAATATATAATAATATAATATTATATTATTAATAGAATAATAATAATACAATAATACAATTATTAACAATACAACACTATTATTATTATTTATTTAATATATTATATACCTATATTATAATAAATAAAAAAAAACTAATTATAATTTTTTCACCATCTAAAATTTTGAATTTAAAAAATTGACACCGAATCTATCGCGAAATTCTCCTGAGTTCTAACGATTTTCAAGCAAATCTAAATAATTGATCTTAAAAAGTCCGCCATATTGGATCCGCCATTTTGCAATTTTCAAAATACTGCCAGATTCTCAATATAGTGATGAATAATTATGAATAATTATTAAATATTTTAATGAAATAGTAGTGATGCCTCACTTAATAAAACTTCGAAAATAACCAGAAATTTTTCTACTGAAGGGAAAAATCAAAAAAAATTTTTTCGAAAATGAAAAATTGAGTAAAAAAGGGGTAAGATGAGAAGAAAGGGGAATTTTTCACAAGAGGGAAAAATTATTTCTTTTGAAAAATGAAATATTGGGTAAAGAAGGGTTCAAAGGGGGTGGGGGGAGAAAGGGGAAAGCGAGAGGAGGGCGACAGAGGTGGCGGGGTGGAAAAATTGTAAACGAAGAGTAGAAGATGAAAATGGGGCCAAGACCATCTTACCTCTATCATGTTCCATGCGCTAGGAGCGAGTCCAGCTCGCTGCCCGCGTGCGTCTGAATATAATTTTCTATATGAGGCCCCAAAATGGAAAAACGGCCCTGAATTTTTTTTTTCCTCTTAATAATAAAATGTGCAGTTGGTGGTGGTGATGATGATGATGATGATCCTCAGCCTGGTCCTGCTGGACCACCTAATCGGGCCTCGCCCGAAGCCCTCATGCTCCCTGCACCCCCCTCAGCCTACCCCACGTTTTCACACTACGCCACCTCGCGTTTTTCACTGCACACCCGCTCGTCAACAATAATTCCCAAAGATGAGACTCCAAACCTTAGATGAGTTCCAGTCCTGCGCATACTTGGTCCATGTCCTAATTGATGATGATAATAATAATAATGGAAGATTTTTTTGTTGCCCCTTCTTCTTTTCAACTACCCCTGAAATACACTTTCAAGGGTCACATTCAACGCAGCCTTTGGCATTATTTATTTTATAAAATTCAGAAAAATTAAATTTTTTTTTTTTTAATTTTTCTCCCAAAGTCACGGGGTGCTCGTTGCAGTGACTACGGTGCTGAGAACCTGGTTTGTGAGATGGGATAAGAGAGGAGAAAGAGAGATGGTGAGGAAGTGAGAGGGAAAGGGATGGGAAGAGAGAGAGAGAGAGAGGGAGTGAGAGAGAGAGAGTTGAGTTGGACTGCTCGTTATTGATTGGCGACCACGGAACGAAGGGAGACCAACGTCGCGACGCTGCCGTCGTGTTAGAAGGGTGCTGCTTCTCTTTCGAGGAAATCCCGGGGTCACGAGCGCAACGACATGCACCCCACTTTCTTTTTCTTTTTTTTTTTGAAAAAAAATTTTTTTCTTTCACTTTTTCTTATTCACGATTTGTCATAAGAAAAAAGCCAAAAAAAAAAAAAAAATTTATCTTTATAAAAACACTTTTTAAATCACATCTTGTGATCTTCACACCTCACTTGTTTACAACCCCCCTCCCCTAATTTTATTTTTTTTTCTTTAAATACTTTTGTCACCTCGGAAAATAATTTCACTAATATTGGATATTTTTGAGCACTGAACACCGAGGGATTTTTTTTTTCAACGAGAGAAATGTGGAGGAAATAATTTTTTTTTTGTGGAAATAACTTGGGGAGGGGGGGGAGGGTTAATAGTTTTTTCTTTTCTCTCTCTTTTTTTAAGGGGTGAGGGCGTTTTATTTTTTTTATTTTTGAGTTTTTTTTGTCAACGCGAATTGTGAGAGACAATTATCGCGGATGCCTCAATGTGAGACGGTGCCGCTGGTGGGCCACCCAGAGTTCAGTCAATATGGCGGTTGCTGATAATGCCTGGCCACCACTGCTGCTGGTGGTGGTGCTGCCTTCTATCGTGAACGTCTCGGCGACGCCGACGCGGGACGTCCCGATATACAAACGGCGCCGTTTCACGAAGGTCGCATGTCCACGCACGTTCACGCCTGCGGTCTAGAGTTCGCTTATTTTCTACAATTAGAGTGAGAAAGAGAGAGTGAGAGAGAGAGGAGGAAGTGTAGAGAGGACCATTACCTCCAGTGATATACAATATATATAGAACACGCCATCATCATCAAAAACATTTGAGATGTCGCGAGGGTTTGTTTTCATTTTTCATCAAGCCTCACTTTCGATGAGACTTGATTTCTTAGTCTTGGAATTATTATTATTCATGTCATGTACTATCTTCCATGTGATTTCTTTTTTTCTCTTTTTTCCTTGAGAAAATAAATCTCCATTGGATAAATAAGAATATTTGTATATGTTATCTTCCGAAATGTTCAATTTTTTCATATTATATTTATTACTATATTATACTACACTATATATTACACTATATTGTAAAATAAAGTACAAATAGCAATAATATAATAATAATATTAATAATAATAATAATATTGTAATAATTAAATTACATTTGACAATATTGGGCAGAAAGTCTCGGAAACTACTTATATTATTACTGCGCAGCTAATAATTGCTCAAAAAAACTACTGAACTAAGAGAAATTGCTTATATTGTCAATGCGCAACCGGTGGTTGCGCAGAAACCTTCTGCGCAAATACAAATTGGCAATTGTGTCAGTGCGCATCCTGTATTTGCGCTGAAAACCACTGCGCAAGTGGAAAATGCGTACATGTCTTTTGCGCATTCGTTAAAGTCTATTTGCAATAAACGTTACATTTTTCCGTTTTAAATTACTCATTCTTGAACCAAGATGAGATAAAGTAAATATTTTTTCAATGGAGAGGGGGGGGGGGTAAAAATAGTGAAAAAATGTGGATGGACCCTAATTTATAATTTTAAAAAAATTATAAAAAGATCGGAAGAAATTTTCCCTTATTTAGCAATATTGTAAAATCTTAATTCTCGATTTTTGTTTCTTATAGTTTTTTTAGTTCTAATTTGAAAGAAGTTTACTTTGACACGGATATATTTATTTTATCAATTTCTAAAATCAAGTCTTAGCCAATCGAGAGCACTTAAATTGCAGTGTTAAAACTTGTAATTGAAATTTCTTCTATATAACTTTTACACCTTTATTGTTTTATAAATCGTGAGAGTCATCAAGTGAAGAGTTCCTCCTTCATTCTCTCTTGTAATAAACTTTCTTTATAAGCAGAAAAGTTTTAAATGATTTTTTTGTTTTATTATTCAACTTTGAAAGGACAATTTAATTTGTAAAAGAAAATTTCCTGCAAGGCTAAAGTATAAATTAACTTTAAAATAAGGTCTTACCTTCTGTTTTTTAATAACAATAATAAATAATGCAAATGACTTTTTCTCTCTGGAATTATTAAAAAAACAAGAGGGAAAATATGTTTTACCAGCCTCATGTAACACGCTTTTCATTAGCATAAATATTAGCGTTTTTATCGTCAATTTGTTAGAATTGCGTGACACGAATGGTGGCAGGTATTATCTTGATAGCCAAATAATTTTCCCTTCAAAGGATAAAATTATTGTTCGATAACAGAAAAATGATGGGAGAAGAAAAATTATATATAAATTTATTAAAACTGATTTATCAATTTTTTTAGGTCATACTAATTTTTGCAAGTAAATATTAAACTACATATAGTTTAAGTTTAACCGAATTTAATATTTTTTTTGAAAGGGGTAAATTTTTTAGAAATAATAAAAATAAAATACAAATGGGGAGTCTAATATGGTAGACGCCCTAAGTCAAAAAGAAGACTCAAAATTATTTTTAATTTACCTCATGAGTCAAAATAATTCTTATTTTATTCTTGTCTCAATTTTACGATTTATCTTTATTATAACACCCTTTTTGACTGTAGCACATTCGACAATCTCAAATTCAATTTGAAATTTTTCTTCCACCAAATGACGCCCAACATACATGTCAATGTCATGCTGATAAAGTATCGAATGATTTTATTTGTCCATTTCAGATTATTTCAAGAAATATTATATTATTAATTCCGTGGATCCTCCTCTGTCTTGAGCTTCGTATTAGAAATTGTCATGTTTTAGTCTGAAACAAATTTTTTCATTAGCACTTGAAATAAAAATCAGTAGAGGAAAATTAATATTTAAATACATAACCTTAAAAACTCGGTCTTGTAGAACTGCATCCTTTTTGCGAAACCAACTCCTGCTTTCAATTCTCGTCACAGCTGAAAGAAAATAAATAATTATACATACAAATATTTGAATTATTTCAAAAACATTCCTTTTCAGTTTGATTTCTTTATGGAGAATTTTATTCCAATCAACCAGATTTGCAATATTTACTGACAGAAATGGTCTCTGAAAATTACGTAAACATGCATTATTATTATTATTATGGCTGATGGGCAAAGTAAAAAAAAACACTAGATGGTAGTGGACGCAATAATATAGGTTTAAAATCCATACACAACAAATCAATATTTAAAGTTTAGAAATAGGGAAATAAGCGAATAAAACAGATTCTGACATATGAGAGACTTCGGGAGTTTTACGGCAGATGGCCACTGAGAACTGACGATTACCAACTTGAACTTACCGATCGAGTTGGTCACTATGTTAGAAATCTTCAATAAAATTCCCCCCTACTTTCGCACCATCTATACGGAGACAACGGAATTCAAGTCTCAAAATCCTCCTCCGATAATTGTCCAAACAGCTGCGAATAGTCAACAGAGTCAACAACAAAAACCCCTTTGTAACAAAAATTGCATAATGAAAGAATCAAAATGTAAAATTCTACTTTTCGTTTTTTATTCTTCATCCAGAATATGAAAAAAAGATAACTTTTGAAACATGAAAATTAAGAGCTGGAGTCGAATAAAGAGGTTGGAAATATATAAAAATAAATTTTCGAAAGTGCATTATATGAGACAGTTTCCCTTGGTTGTCTCATCACCCTATATAGTGGGGAGAAGTACAAGGGAGAAGGAAGTCAAGAAACACGTGCATGTCTTCTTTTAGGGATATGAGTGTCACTGTGTGTGTGTGTGTGTGTGTGTGTGTGTGTGTGTGACGCGCATGTTGTGTGAGAAGACGGAAAAAGGGGAGGAAGGGATTCAGGGGCTCTGAGCGACAGAGGCTAACACACACACACATACACACGTAGAGTCGAGAAGAACATAAAGTGAAACCAAAGGGAGCTAGAGGTCCACATTCTAAGCCCTCACACTGCGGTGAAAATGTGTATATATATGTATGTACGTTCACATTTTGAGGAGGGAGACTCAGCCAACGGGCTCGGCAACTCCCCCTAATACTGCAGGACTGAATGGGCGAGGGGGTGGTATTGGGTCTCCTCACCCCACTCCTCCTACGAGGAACGAACTCACCCACCTACTCTCACCCATCCACCACCCAACCGACGGCCTGCCACCCCGCCTGCCCACCCACTGGCCACCCGACTGCCGTCGAGGAAACAACCTGCAACCGAACCAGCATAACCTTTCCTCGAACACGATTTTCATCCCACCAGGAAACACTCAACATCATTATCATCATCATTACCATCATCAACAACATCCTCAACAAAAGTGAGTACAGTTTAGTCCCAACAACCCTTAAATCCTCAATCGCACTATAACTTGCCAACCAGTGTCGTCGTGTTATACGCCATGTCTCTTTTTCCCCCAAAAATTATCAAATAATATATTTTGAATTTAAAATATATATTTTTCCTCCTCCTCCACTAGTGTCAACACCGCCACAAATAATTTCGATTAATTTTAATTTCGCCTTCCAATGTGAAAAAATATCGGGAAAGGAATATAATGTAAAAGTGACAGTAGACGCTCTCCCGCGGTCGTCTCTGCCATGAAGTGAGCCCAAAGTGTATGGGTTGTTTCCCGGAGTTGTGCGTGTATCGGGTCTCGAGCCATTGGTATTCCATGTGTGGGGTGAACTTGAATTGTGTGAGTGGCCGGTCGATGTGGTATTGTACGCTTGTATATGTGAACGCGCGGGTGCGCTGTGGTGTCGAGGAATCGTCTCTCTTCTCTCTATATACTCATTCTCTCTAAGTAAAGAATAAAAAAGAAAAAAAAAAGAATGAAGGAAGAAAAAGGAAGGACATATTATTATATAGTCTCTTGGTGGCTACAGGAAGAGAAGGGAGAGGGGGATTCTATGAGAGAATATATGTTTTCAAAGTGGTGGATACGAATTTTGAGCATGCTTGATGAAATGTGGTCTGGAAATGACGAAGTGTGTGGTAATTGTGATCAAATATGGATGATAAAATGTAAGAGGAAGAATGACTGATAAGGATTTTATGGTTTGATGAGGAAGGTCGTCTTTTAATAAGGAAAATGGATCCATAAGGAGAATGTCATCTTAGGGAAGATGATGTCAATATTGGGGAAGATGATATGTAGGTTGAGGAAGATATGTTTAATAAAGATGACATGCTTTAAAAAGATGATTGAGAAAGATAATATTCGACAAAAATGATGGTTGACAAAGATGATTTTTGAAGAAGATGATTTTTGAGGAAGATGATTTTGACAAAAGATGATTTTTACAAAAGATGATTTTTACAAAAGATGATATTTAAGAGAAATAGTATTTGACAAACATAATATTTGACACAGATGATTATTGACAAAGATAATATTTGACAAAGATGATTATTGTTGACAAAAACAATATTTGACAAACATAATATTTGACACAGATGATTATTGACAAACATAATATTTGACAAAAACAATATTTGACACAGATGATTATTGACAAACATAATATTTGACATAGATGATTATTGACAAACATAATATTTGACACAGATAACATTATAGTTTTTCTCCAAGTTTAATTGGATGTTTTCCTTAAAGGAAGGTTTGTCAATTTGGAAATTATTTTTGCCTAGGTGAAGGTGAAAATAATAATAAAAAAAATAAAGAATATAAAAAGAAAAATTTAGTTGAAAACTTTAAGCGATACAAGTTTGAATGATGTGAGTGAAAGTGTTTAAAAAGATGTGGGAACAAATGTTTCTGAAATAAAAGGATAAGAATGATATTATGTTTACTACATGGCGAGAGAAAGAAAGAGGAAGAACCAAAGCGGAGAATGAGAAAAAAACAGAAAAATAGAGGTTTATACAATAGTAGAGAGATTGTGGAGAATGAGAAGTTTTTCTCTAGAAGGTCATGTTGATGCATTAAGCACATTTTCTTATATAATAATTCGATATGTAAAATAACAGTGGAAATAATACCCCCCCCCCTCTCTAGTAATTTAAAATTATAATAAACAATTTCTAATTTTGCAATAAATAAATCTGTAAATAAGAAAAAATAAAACAACATGTTACACAACATACAAAATTTTGCATAAAGAAGAAATGGAAAATATGGAAATGTACAGTATTCCAGAAACATTGTCAAATTAAAAAAATTCAAGGTCAATTATAATTGTGCTGATAAATAATACAGGACATATCTTAGGAAGTTCAAAATTCGCTTCCTTAAGTTGTCAAGATTTTCCACTGCTGTGTCTTGTCTCGCTGTACTTACTTTATAATGTAATGACAGTCCGACAAGACAGGGAGAAATTCTCGTAGTATTATTTGATAATAATGGGTGTATGTGTGTGTGTGTGGCAACGCTGCATTGCAGCTGCTGTAGCTCGATTTTGAAAGCCAGTGATTCTCAATGTCCCGTCTTGGCAGAGACAAAGTACGGAAAAATAGAGTTTGAAAATTAGGAACATTTCCGAAAATTTCCGCTTACTATCCATGATGTATGTATCTACCCGCACTGCATCTAGAACTACGGGGCAATATTGCCAACATTGCGTCAATGTTGCTGTAGTATTGGAAACATTGAGGCGTTGTTGACAACATTACCCCATTGTTGCTGCAATATTGGAAACCTTGAGGTTTTATTGACAACATTGCCTTATTGTTCCAATATTACAGCAACAATGGGGTAATGAAACCTTGAGGCTTTGTTGACAACATTACCCCATTGTTGCTGTAATATTGGAACAATAAGGCAATGTTGTCAAAAGAGCCTCAAGGTTTCCAATATTACAGCAACAGTGGGGTAATGTTGTCAACAATGCCTCAATGTTTCCAATATTACAGCAACAATAGGGTAATGTTGTCAACAAAGCCTCAAGGTTTCCAATATTACAGCAACAATGGGGTAATGTTGTCAACAAAGCCTCAAGGTTTCCAATAGTGCAGCAACAATGGGGTAATGTCAACAACGCTTCAATTTGAAGATGATGGCAACACTGAGACAATGTTGCCAATATCTGCAAGTTCAGGTGATGTATGTGTGGAAGGGACGAAGAAAATTCTTTTTCCCTAAGAAGTATTCGTTTTCTGAATGCTTGCTAGTGACATGCATATAGCAGCCCCTCGTGAGTGCACCTGGAATCGACGTGCAGTTGCGCACACTTGACTAATAGTGAGGGGAATATTGATTTATTTGACGCAACCCCTTCCTGTCGTAGAAAACTCCCCACCTCTGTGAAATATTTACTCCCCTCGCTTGCATTCTAGAAGAGCGTTTCTCCCCTTCTCTAATTTTCTAACCCTCGGATCATCTTTGTCCATGACGAGTCTTCCGTAGCCATCTTTTCCAACCCCTCTTTCTCTCTCTCTCTCTCTCTCTTTCTCCCTCCTTACTCTCCCACTCTCCCTTTTAGATACCCCGTTTCTACCTGTTTTTACCCCTAATCTTCTATTCTCTCCTTTATGTACTCCCTGTCTCCTTCTTTCTCCCCCTTACTCTCCCTCTCTCGCTCTATGTACCACCCCACTCTCTCTATACACCACCCCACTCTCTCTATATACCACCCCACTCTCTCTATATACCTCCACACTCCCTTTAGGAGTGGGAAAATTTCTCCTTGTCAAGAGCAATGTTTTCCATCCATCCTTCAGTGGAAGGGCACATCACTCAGTTCCCATGTCCCTTCTTCTCTTCTCCCTCCTTCCTATCCCTTATGAGAAGGGATTACGGGAAGGGATTTTCTCTGCTGTTTGTCATTTTCCTCATTTGTGAGACATTGGTGAAGTGAGAGGGGAGGGTTTTCTTCTTCTGCTTTGCACGAGGGGAAGGGGACGATGTACTTCTCCTCATCGCTTTCCACCACCACCATTGTCACTCAAGGAAGGAAGGGAATGTTTTTCTTCTTCGTCGGAGGTAGTGTAATGGATGAAGAAGGATGAAACAAAAGAGAGGAGGGTGGATAGGGGATGATGCTGCGTCAGCTGGTGCGAAAGGGGAAATCTGCCTCTCGATCAATAGAACATGGTTCGCAATGCCTTCTCTGGATCATAGGCCAGTGTTGTAGTCTCGAATATGGATGATGGTGCGCAGGAGAAATGTGCTTTAGCAGACTGTAGTTTTGGCGTGTGTGTGAGAAAGAGAGAATGAGAGAGAGAGAGAGAGAGAGAGAGAGAGGGAGGATTTAGTTCCTTTCGGCGACTCGTACCGATCGAAATCAATTTTCAGCTCCACTTGCAGTCCTTGCTTGAACGCAGGGACAACCATCATTCCCATACACGAAGTAGGTAATTGTGGTTGTTACACGCCAGAGGTGCATTCATGAGTCGCCAATTGCAGACGATTTACTTCCGGACCACTTGAATTTGCATTCTCGAGAGCAGACTGCTCGAGAGAGAGACAGAGAGAGAGAGAAAGAGACAGACAGACAGACATACAGAGAGAAAGAAAGAGAATGAGAGAAACAGACAGACAGACAGAGAGAGAGAGAGAGAGAGAGAGAGAGAGAGAGAGAGAGAGAGAGAGAGAGAGAGAGAGAGAGAGAGAGAGAGAGAGAGAGAAAGCAAGTAAAGGTGTCTAAAGCGATGCAAAAGGGGGAGAGGAGAGGGAACTGAATAGGTAACAATGAGAACGAGGGTAATTTATCTTGTTGTATTAACGAATAGATGATAATGATGCCAAGGAGCAGGCGAGTTGAGGGCACAAGAGGGTCTTGTGAGATGCTCCCTATAACCCTTTAGAGTGTTCCTCCCACGTGCACCACATTTGCCTCACTATTATTAACACTAAATGATACTAATTGACGCTAAAGACCCCCCAACAATATTGCCCCCGGGAACAAACACTCCTAAAAAAAAAAGGGAAAAAGAAAAAACAAAACAAAGAGAAAAAAACAATTACCCAAAAACAAGACAAATGTTTTCCTTAAATACTTTTTTTTCGCAAATCGTTATTCAGTAAAATTGTATCTCGAGATTGATGACTATTAAAAAAATTTAAATAGTATTTTTATAATTACTACCAAAATAATTAGCAAGTAGTACTAAAAAATATAAATTACTTTCAAAATTAGTAGTTGCTTTCAAAGTTAGCAATTACTTTCAACATTAGAAATTACTTTCAAAATTAGTAATTACTTTCAAAGTTAGCAATTACTTTCAAAATTAGCAATTGCTTTCAAAGTTAGCAATTACTTTCAAAATTAGCAATTACTTTCAACATTAGCAATTACTTTCAAAATTAGTAATTGCTTTCAAAGTTAGCAATTACTTTCAACATTAGAAATTACTTTCAAACTTAGTAATTACTTTCAAAGTTAGCAATTACTTTCAAAATTGACAATTACTTTCAACATGAGCAATTACTTTCAAAATTAGTAATTGCTTTCAAAGTTAGCAATTACTTTCAACATTAGCAATTACTTTCAAAATTAGTAATTGCTTTCAAAGTTAGCAATTACTTTCAAAATTAGCAATTACTACCAAAATTATTTGTACTTACTACTGAAATAATTAGTGCTACTAATATGGTTGGTAGCAAGTACAATTACTAATAACTGCTAAAATAATTAGTAATGTATTTAGTAACTTCTACTATTAAAACTAGTATTTGTTACTAATTAGTAAAAGTATCATAATTATTAATACTAATTTAATGGTAATTATTACAAATATGAATAGTATTTACTAATATTACTAATACTACTGATACTACTAACACTACTACTACTAACACTACTATTACTAACACCACCACACACTAATACTAATTAGTATTTACTATTATTTATAATAGTATATTTATCATTATAACTATTATTTATAATAGTATATTTATCATTATAATTAATATTTACAACTACTTATTACTTATTACTATTATAATTAGTATTCACTGCTAATATAAATGGTATTTATTACTTTTAGTAATTGATACTATTAAAAATAGTATTTACTAATACTACTAATATTACTAATTAGTATTTACTATTTTAAAATAATAGAATTATTATTATAATTAATATTCACTACAATATTTTACTATTACTAATTTCTGTTATAAATAGTATTTACTAATACTGTTAATACTACTAATGTGTATTTACTAATATTTATAATAGCACAACTATTATTATAATTAATATTTAATACTGTAAGTAATTGTTACTATTATAAATATTATTTACTACTTATATAATTGCTATCACTACTAATTAGTACTGTCTACTATTGTATTTAGTAATAAATAACTTTTAGCAATTACTAATTGCTACTAATATAGATATACATATTAACTGCGAAATTCTTAAAAATCTAGGTCAGAGAATGGAAGATTGAAAGTAAAGTGAGACGATTGGATGCAATTTTCCCTCTAACAATGAAAAGCGTCGAGGAAAGAATTTCCTTTTCCTTTGATAACGGAACAATAGTGCGTAACGAGACGCATTTATCGTCTCAATTCAGAAACAGTTTAAAGATGCAATACCTATTTTTTTCTCCTCCTCCTCCTCTCTCCCTTTCTCAAAAAAGAAAAGATGGATTTTTTTTGAAATTTATTTTACAAAGTAGAGTAAATAAATTATTATTATTAATAAAAATACTAAGAAATTAGTAAATAATTTTTACTAATTTAAATTTAGTAGACTGATTTTTACTAATTTAAATTTAGTAGACTGATTTTTACTAATTCAGATTTAGTGATAAGAAATTTCTTTTGCAAAAATTGCACTTATTTTAAAAGTAAAAGTTTTACTCATCAAGAAAAAGGTGAAATTATTTTGGAAAAATTATAGAAACTTAGAAATATTGAAATGTAAAATAAATTAGTTGTATTATATAATGGACTATCAGGAGAATTATCATTGATGGTAAATTAACATTGATGGGTAAATTAACATTGAAGCGATGAATCAACATTTGAAGGGGAATCAACATTTGAAGATGAATCAACATTTGAAGATGAATTATCTAAACACAAATATAGAGAGTGGAAATAGTTAATTAATAATTAAAATCCCATCAATAAGGAAGAAAATTTGACACTTTAGTACTGCAATGATCATCATTTGTAATAATCATTAATAACAAAATTAATCGAGAAAATCGAAGATGAAGAGCTGATTCAATAAATCTTCATTAGGCAGAGAATCCTATTTGCTGCAAACTTCCTCAAGAGCGAGAGATACATGTGCAATACCTAATCATTGTACAAGGACTAGAGGATATTGATTTTCGAGGACACATACTCCACGCACAATAGATAATAGACCTAATATATATATTTATATATAACTATATATAGATTTTATATATATACAATATGTGTTCACATTTGATAAAAGTCACGTTAAGGCGATTGGCTTTGTCAGAATACAATTTTCCGAACAATGTTCATCAGAAGTCATTCGAAAATCGAACAGCAGAAAAGGTAATGTGAAGAGAGAGAGAGAGAGAGAGAGAGAAAGAATCTTCTAGGAGAAAGGAAATCCTTCAGGTAGTTTCCTCCAAAGGGCAACATGGTGACTTTTGATGCTACCTCAGCTTATCGATAAGAACCATAAAGTATTACCTGGAACGAGTCACAAAGATTTTTACTGGACAAGAGTCACTTCTTTTCTAACCATTTTCTTTCATCCAATTTCATTTTTTATCTCCAATGAATTCTCCCAGAAAAACCAAATTTCACTTATCCTCTATACTTATATTCTCAAGGACATATATTTTCTCTAAATTAAAAAGAAGAATAACAATTTTCTACGTAGAGAAAAACATTTTTAAAATGTTTTCACTAAATTTTCTTTTTCTAATGTTTAAAAATAACTTTCGAGAAAAAAGAAAATTTCTAATCTAAATTTTAAAAATCAATTCGAAATTAAGATGAAGAGGAAAAGAAAAGAAAAAGAGATGAAAAAGAAAGGAAAAAAGAATAGAAATGAAAAAAAAGAAGAAAAGAAAAAAAAAGAAAAGTAAGAAAAGCAAAAGAAAAAAATGAAAATATTGTAATTATAAACTCGAGAAAATATTAGATCCAGACGTCTCGTCAGTCGATTAGTAATACAAATTGAGAAAATTTATCTCGTAGACATTGTGTTTATTCGACGTCGGCAAAAAACCTGTCTCATATCGGATATATTCGTGAACACGTAGAAGCTATTAAGCAAAATGCTTTGGCAGATATTAAGCAAAATGCTTTGGCAGA
>JUFY01022859.1:0-37491 GCA_001855655.1 Leptopilina clavipes | reverse complement strand
GTACCATCACAATTGTTTTAATTAATAGCATTATATGTTGGTACCACTTGAAAGAATTCAATATTGGTACCACTTTAATGGTACCAATTAATGGTAACACTACTAATACGTTCACAATGGTACCAAATAATATTTGATCCCATTGGTACCACTGTAATAGTACCAATTAATGGTATTACTACTGGTACCATCAAAATGGTACCAAACAATAATAACCCATTGGTACCAATTAGAAGAATTAATTATTGGTACCAATTAGAAGAATTAATTATTGGTACCAATTAGAAGAATTTATTATTGGTACCAATAAGAAGAATTCATTATTGGTACCAATTAAAAATATTTAATATTAATAAGATCAAAATACTACCAATAGTAATATTACAACTGGTACCATCATAATGGTACCAATTAGTGCTATTATTATTGGTACCATCACAATTGTTTCAATTAATAGCATTATATGTTGGTACCACTTGAAAGAATTCAATATTGGTACCACTATGATGGTACCAATATATGGTACCATCACTAATACATTCACAATGGTACCAAATAGTATTTGATCCCATTGGTACCACTGTAACAGTACCAATTAATGGTATTACTACTGGTACCATCAAAATGGTAATACTATCGGTACCATCAAAATGGTACCAAAGAATAATAACCCATTGGTACCAATTAGAAGAATTCATTATTGGTACCAGTTAATGTTTTACTACTGGTACCATCAAAATGGTATACCATTTAAATAATTTAGTATTTAATTTAATAATTAATTCAGTATTAGCATCTGTATTAGCCAAAACGGTACCAATTAACTTTTTGGTACCAAAATAGTATCGTATTGAATCAGTATTATTTTGCTACAAATAATCAATTGCAATCAGGAAACTGTAAAGCAAGTGGCACATTATTTGAATCAATAATTACAAAAAACGATCATTTGCAAGTATAAAAATTTATATATTGTTTCCCTTCCGAATGTATTAAATTGTATCTGAATAAGAAAAAAAATGAAGTAATCACTACGTTAATTAGTTGGCTGCAAATGGAGCAATATAAAACGTAAATTGAATGGAAATTTCTCTTTCGAGTTTATTAACTGATAAAAGAAAGGGGGACGAGAGGGACGTATATTTGAACCTTTTAATCAAGTTTGCAGGAAATGTCGCACGATTATCATTCTTTTTTTTCCCCTTTAAAACAGGAAGAGGGAATTTTTTTTTTTAATATAACAAGAAAGTCACTATTGCGGCGATGAGATGGGATATAATGTTGCACTTTACAAAGATGATCTTAAAGGGACAGTGAGGCCATAATATGGCGAGTGTAAGATATCTCATGTTGCAGGTCGTTCACTTGGCAAGGGGACGAGCACTGCTCACAGTAAAAATAGATTGAGCGCACCGAGAGCTCGTGCTCTCACGCATGGCGCGACTTGTACCGCTTGTCCTATTCTCTTTTTCCTTTTTTTTTTTATAAACACACACCTCCAATTCGTTTCAAAAATTCATTTTTCTCTCCATTCTTTTTCAATTTTCAGAACAATATTATCGACAGTTCAAAAATACAATACAACACTATTGTCGCACGCTTTCAAAGAACGAATGTCACAAAAACCATATAATATATATCCGATAGCTTTTACTCTATTAATCTCTCTCTCTAATAATAAAAAAACATCTCAATTTGTTTGAAAATTTAATTAAAAATATATTGAGAAAGTTTTTTTTATCAAATAAACTGTTCGCCAAGCTTTTTTTTGGGGGGAAAAAATTGATGATGATGATTGTCTTTTCTCGCGCGCAGTTGATAATAATTTGTCATATAGACAAAGTGTCTTTTCAATGATTTATTACATACATATATATTCAATGCGAGATAATAAGTTGATACAGATATATCTGAATCATCTGATATTCCAGTGACACCAATCTCGGAACAAAAATATAATAAAAGGCTGATGACACTTTGTTAGTCTTTTGCGATAAAAGAACGATACTTGCCAGGCAACTGCGGCAATTTAGAGACGTGGGTAAATGTTTGTAAATTGTCCGCAGAAACACAATAAATGAATAAAATATGCGCAAATATATGTATATAAGTATACAAATTATATGTGTTCTATAGTTGGCAGAATTGATTTTTGATTAAAAAAAAATTGGTTAAACTTACGTATTATATTTACACGACTTTTGATTCTATACACACGAGTTATAGAGCAAATCAGGTTTGATTGTATGGCAACAGCGCCAGTTCGAAGATTCCGCAAGACCTTCTCATTGGCTGAACGATTAACCAGGTTACTTTCAATAGTAGGACGATTAAAAATTATCCAATAATGTCTGCATGAATTAGTCCGAAGCCGCCTACAGCATTCGAAAGTGTTACAAGCACTTTTTCTCCAAGTGAGAACCACTGCTTCGATGATATTTTTGTATGATTGAAAATTATTTTCAAAAAAATTTCTTTTAAACATCAGGAAAAAAATCTATGGTTGAGAAAACCATTTCACATATGGCTACGTACCAAAAAATATTTTTTTTTATTGTTACTAGATCCATTTTATCAAATTGACTGCGTAATTCCAAAGTTGACACAACCATAAAGTTTAGTTCTGTTTAAAAACAAATTCCAGGTAAAAAAATTTGAAAACACTAAAACTCTCTTTAAATTTTTGCAGCAGTTTTTCAATTATTTCCATAAAATACGGATTCAAATGAAAAAAACTATTGTCACTTAATCTTTTTCAAGTTTAGATGAAGTGGAGAGAAAGAGAAAAGAAGAGAAGAGAATGACAAAAAAAGAAGAAGGAATTAATAAAGCGAAACGATCAAGTGATAAATGTTATCCTTGTACATAGTTGGAACTAAAGGACAAGTTGGCAAAGAACAAATTGGCATTGCCAGAGCAAAAAGGATTTACGGGTATAGCATTCAAGTTGATGGACGAAGCGAAAGTCTTTTTTTCCAAGGAATGCAGATTGTTGATGCGGTTAACTGAATGTTTCTTGTCTTATAAAGCATAACGATCAGACGCGCAATTTTCCATAAATTCAACCATTTTTTCCCCTCTAACTTCCTCTTTGTTATTTTTCACAGGAAAAATTTTCAAACTACTCTCTAAATCTTTCTCATTTTTACCAGGAGATATTTTTCATCATTAAATGATTATTTCCCATTGTTCAAATGTAATCTTCACCCTTTAGTTTAATACTTTTTGAATCTCATAAAGTTCATTAAAATATATATATACTGAAAAAAATTTATTTGATCCAAATAACCAATTACTTGCCTATCAAATGAATACTGAACCAAATAATTTTTGTTTTACTCAAATAAACTGTAAACAAGTGAAAAAAAATTTATCTATTTGAGTCAAATTTAGTTGCCTCAAATTTAATTGATACAAAAAATGTATTTGATGGAAATAAATATTTATTATTTATTTGATAATAGTCAAGTAATGTATTATTTGAATATAATAAATTTTTTTTCAGTGCACTTTTCCTTCTGGGGATTCAAATTCAAAAATAATAATGAACCTTTTTTTTTTTTGAAGTGAAATGATAAAAAAGTGATTGTATAAAATTTTAAAGACACAAACCTGTGTGTAACACCAGTTTTCAGCGACAGGAGTATTTACTTCCGGTGGTGGAGGGCTTGGAACGCGGCTTACAGCCATGCTACTGCTGCTGTGCAAATTGGAGCTGACCCGCGACGTTTGAGGCGCACATTCGCTCACCGCAAGTCTGTAACAGAGAAAGCGAAAGATTATTGCAGACGACTGCTTTTCTACGGGATCTTGGCAAGAAATGTGGCTTCAAACGAAATTTTCGCAAATTGCTCTTTCTCTCTCTCTCTCTCTCTCTCTTTCTCTCGATTATACACAACATCAAAGGATCATTTCATCACAAATTATTCAATATCTTAAACCATATAATTGCATTTCAATTAGATTTTTTTTATAAACCCTCGAAAGAAACATATAAAAAATTCTTTTTATCTTCCTCCTTAAAAGTTCCTCAACTATGGTAATCGTATATAAGAAACATTTGCCCTTCATTTATAATTTCCTTTTTTCAAAAATTCCCTCAGGGAGAAATTATGTTTGAACACTTGTGCGGATATTTTTTCTTCAATAATAATATTTTTACATCGACACGATTAAATTGGTTTTAATTTAATTTAACGGCACAGATTTGAATTCTTGTCGTTGTCGAGACGACGAAGCAATGTATATAATAAGAAATTCCAGTGGCATTATCTAAGCATTCTTTAGTGAAGGATTCCATGAAATCGTCGTGTGAGAAATTTACACTATTCCTGAGAAGGATAGTTCATTTTGAAAGATAAGAAACGTGTGAGTACAATAAGAAACTTGTGTATATAGATACAATTGGAACACGTCCTCCTTTTCCTCATAACTATACTCATTTCATATCTTTCCAACAATTCACGTCATATTCCGCATTGAGGAAGTTGGTGACTTTATTTTTATTATTATTATTATTATTATTATTATTATCATTATTATTATTATCATTATTATTATTATCATTATCATTATTATCATTATCATTGTTATCATTAAAAATAATACAAAAATAATTAATTCCATGAAAAAAAGTTCGTTAATTTTTCACTGACAGTTCATTAATATTGAATGGAACAATTATACGATTTGACAAATTTTGACTGAACAGTTCTGTACACATTTTTTTTTTTCATTTTTTGACTTTATTTTAAAATATCATGAACAGTTTAGGAAAATTTCTAGATTTTCTACACTTATTCCTAATTCAACTATTATCAAATTGTCAAATATTAAATGAATAATTCTACATAATTTTTCGGTGACTTCATAAAAATATGCTGAACAGTTCAGGAAAATTTCTAGATTTTCTACACTTATCCCTAATTTGAATATTATCAAATTGTCAAATATTAAATGAATAATTGTAAATAACTTTTTGATGACTTTCTAAAAATATGCTGAACAGTTCAGGAATATTTCTAGATTTTCTCTATAGACTTGTCCCTATTTGAGTAGGACAATTATACGATTTGACAAATATTTACTAAACAGTTCTATACACAATTTTTTTCTTCATTTTTTTTTTTGACATTATTGAAATCTGATGGAACAGTTCAGGAAAATTTCGGAACATAAAAATTTTTTTGATTGCAAATTGAAATATTTTTATGAAATCAATCAAAAATTGTATATATTGTACAGAACTATTAAATACCAAACGCACTAAAAATTAAAGAACTGTTCATGAAAAGTTGCGAAAATTGTTTCTGTTGATTTTTTATGTGACTTACTTTCATGCATTCGAATCGATAAAAGAATTGATAAACAAGTTCTGCATAATTTCTTCCCTATTTAGAATTTCAAAACATGAAAGTAAAAACAAAAAGAATTGGTTAAAAGAAGTGGAACTATTTGAAACAAACGGTTGCGATTACGCATGTATTACAAGGCGCTGGTTTTCTTTTTATATACAAATCGTATATTTATAAATGTTTAATAAAGGTCTCACAGTGGTTTTAATTCATAAAAAGTTATAGGTTTAAAAAATTTAAAACCGTCAGAGCTTTAACTGGAGGTCAAATAAATTTGGAAATTTATAAATGTTAAGGCTACAAATCTGCAGTGAAATGTAACATTTTAAAGAAGGGGGAACTCGAGTTCATGGACAGTGGATCGATGCCTGGATATTGTCGAGCGCAAGAGAGGGATAACAACCAAGTATTATATTGATGGAGAGTAGAATACGTGCGGTGCACATTGTATAAGTCAAGAGTGGAAATGACTGGTGAAGGAAGAATAAGAGGATAATGATAAAAGAAGCAGATAACGAAAGAAGCAGTAGAGGAGAAGGAAGAAAAAGAGGAAGGGAGAAAGAAGAAGAAGAAGAAGAAAGAAGAAGAAGAAAAGGGAGAAAGGTATGCAGGGCACGCGATGGTGCTCGTGAGCGCCAAGTACGGGGCGGAACTACTCGACTTCCGTCGAGTGCAATAGCCCCAGGTTCATCGGACCTGGTTACACTCAGCCGACCGAAACGGATACTAGTCTAGCCTCCTATTTCATCTATTGTACCTACTCTTTTTCCAAGTACATTTACGCCCGAGCGGAATTTTTTCCTTTCGATACGTGCACGAATATTCCCAAGTGCCACTCGATAAATCTCATTTAGCAAAAGAAAAAAAAAGAAAAAAAAATTGCTTGGTTCAATCTGTTAGTTGACCATTAAATAAATATTTACTTGCACCAAGAAGAAATTTTTATTTCTGTCTAAAAAATAAATATTCGAGTCAATAATTTCTCTATTCGATACACCAATTAATTGAGATCCAAATAATATTTATTTGCAACAAAGAAATATTCATTTGGGTTAATTAAATATTCATTCTCTAGAAATAAATATTTCTTTGCTACAAACAAAAAATATGCATTTGCTATACAAATAAATATTTCTTTGCTACAAACAAATATTCATTTGCTGCAAATAAATATTTATTTACTACAAGTGGATACTACATTTTAATTTTACTCCAAATTTTGGAAGAATGTTAAAACCAATTTTTTCAGGTGTATAAAAATGAAAGTGAGAGAAATATCGAAAAGGAGAAAATTACCTTTCGAAGAAAGGTAAAAGTAATCACTAATAGTGATGACAAAAAATTCTTGTCATTTTCAAATGGAGAAAATTTTGCGGTAAATTTTTTTTTCAATAAATATAAATATATAATAAATATTTACAAAATGGCAGAGTAGTTAAATTTTATACCATAATTGCACTTTACCCCTGCAAGAAAATGCATTCCCTGTGATGTGTATAATTTCTATCCAAGTTTAGTAATAACTTTTTATTCATCAAATAGTTTAGTATTTTATTGACTTTACTTTATTAGCATTGCTTCTACAATCTGTACTGCAATATATTTATGCTATTTTATGAAATAGTTTTGCATTCCAACAAAAAAAGAATCTAGACTTTATGACTGTAATGAAATTTTTCACGAGAAATTCTCCACTATATAATATGCAATTTGCCTTCTCAATTAATATTTTTACCATCTCTAATATTATACAAATGAGAAAGGTATATTTACAATAAAACGGGAATAATGGAATATTTTTCAAGTAATTAGGATGAAAATTACAAAAAAAAATGAATTTTGAATTATCTTATTTGGAAGATTTCATAAAAATTTTAGATTCACTGGTAAAAAATATTTATGATTCAAATAATCGATTACTTATCAAATAAATAATTACTTTCCATCAAATAATTTCTATTCAAATCGAATCAAATGGAATTGAATAAATAAATGAATAAATAAACAATTAAATCAATTTCTGCATTTAAATCAAATGGCATCTAGTTGATTCAAAATATAAAAATTATTTAAATAAATATTTATTTGATAAGAGTCAAGTAATCCATTATTTGAATCAAATAAATTTTTTTCCAGTGTTTTATTTTATTAATACTTTTAAAAATAATTTCTATTATTATATAATTTTTTTTATTTTCTAAAAGGAAATGTACTTTGAAGAAAAAACACACGAAAAGTTTAGAAACGATTCCTATTATTTTTTTTTTTATTACATTAGCAATTTATTTGGGAGAGAATATTAATATTTTCGTGTATAATCTCCGATTGATTTCACTGCAGGAACTACTTTTCCGTACAAATCAAATTACTTCTCTCTATAATAGGTTTGATTTCACTTGACTTTGCAGTTTGGAAGTGAAAACAGGAGAAACTGAGGGAAAGGACGCTTTTTCATTATGATTGAAGCGGTGATGAAAGTGCAACAAAATAACAATCAGTAAATCACGTTTTCGTCTCTATAATATAAATATATAAATGTTTTCATCACTTTTCCGTGTCTTTCACAATTCAGATGATAGTATCCACCCAATCTATTTGCTATTCTTATAAATTATACCCAATTATATGTAATTTAAAAAATTTTTCCTAAATTCTCCCATTTTTCATATATTTAAAAAATTAAACATTTTTCAAATTTTTACAGGGACGGAGATATTTTTACATTTTCTTAAAATGTAAAAAAAAAATTTCTCCTAAATCGCAGAGTTTAACAAGAAAAATTCTTCCTCCGCGGAAAAATTTTCTACTAATAAAAAATTTACTAACGAAAAATTTAGTTAAACAATTATTGGAAAAAGGGTTCAAGTTTCGAGAATAAAATATGCCTGATTTCTTGACATGTACGAGAGATATAAAATAACCCTTCGTACGTCTGCAATATCTATGAAGCTCATAGTACATTTGTTGCACGCCCGCACACGTGCAATTGTGCAGGGTCAACGAATTTTTTTTTTCCTTTTTTTTTTTTACCGGAAACTTTTGCAGCGAACAAATGCCGAGGTCGCTGACTCAATTCCTTGGTACGAGTTGGAATTCATGGGAGCAAGTCTGGAGAGCATCGTTGCGCAATGCGTTACATTCAGAAAATATATATATGTACGATACGCTCGAGAAAGAATCATTAAAGAGTTGTTGTACGCACTCTTTCTCGTAAAATCTTCATCTATTGCAAATTGTGTACATAATTTCGAATGATGCAAAAAAAAGTGAAAAATCCATGCGCAATCATTTCAATTTTCCTATTTCACAAAATAACAGAAACAAAATATTAAATATTAATATTAATTTAATATTATTGCCAAAATTAAATCAAATTATTAACATTAAATATTATTTATTTAAATATATTTACTAAACGTTGAATACACTCGATTTTCGATAATTAAACACTTAAATTGAATTTCTCGATAAAATAAAATTCCATCTGTTGAAAAAATTTTGCTAAAAAATACTTAAAAATAAAGTAAAATTCTGGATAATTTGAACTTTTGTCCCTTGAGATTCAATTTATTGAGAGTCGAGTGTATCATTTTATTTTTAATATTCAAAACCTCTTAGAGTTTTTAAGTGTAACTTTTTTCTCCGTCAATTTTCTATAGGTGCAAATTCTTGATTAATAAACGTGGAATCATTTTGATCAAGAGATCTAAATGATTTACTTAGTTTACTTACATATGAACTACTTTCACTTTTCTAGTATTCATCATTTGTTTTGCATGAATCTCGGAAAGTATAAATATAATGCGAAAAATTGGGGCATTTTCTCTCTAAACGAAATTTTCTACGTGGAAAGAAATTTAATTTTTATCCCTCCTGGTAAAATTAAGATGTAATTAAATAAAGAGGTACGATCTTTAAAAAAAATATATTTACTCTCACTTTGGCCAATATTTATTTAATTATAGACTAATTAGAGATATAGAATATAAAAAGAAATGTTTCAAAAAAAAAATCATTTGGTTATTTTAGCAATTTTTATACGACTTCCTTATTTTTCAAACGATGCATTCTCGTTGTTTCGTTCTACTTTCCCTTTGGTTGCTGGGACTTCTTTCTTATACTGTTAAAGTTGGATCGATTCTATAATTACTGGCGAGTGTGTACAGTGGATGCGCTTCAACCTTCATCCAGGGCAGACAGAGTTGGATGTGATATCGAAAATAACTAATCCGAATTAAGATCTCGTGATGCGCGCTATATATTTTCAATCTGCAATTTATATCCAATTTCGAAAAAATATTCCCCCATTTCTTCAATAATATGTTAATTTTATTTTCTCCCATATTTCATCGGCAAATTTCTATTATTAAATCTCATCTCTTAATCGAATTTTACGCAAATTAATATATAATCTGCTAAATGAAAATTCCTACAATTAAAAATTCCCATTTAAGAATTCAGTGAAATATTTCCACATAAAAAATTTTCGATTAGAAAAATTTTATTAAATTTTCTCCAAATTTTGGTTGAATACAGGAAAAATTTAAAACGTAGTCACGGACAGGAATTTTTTTTCACTAACAAGTATTCAATTAATAAACAAAGTAAACAAAGAATAAAGTAAAATTTATAGAAATAGTAAAATATTTTACAGAAAAAAATATATTTTATTCAAATAACAATGAATTATTATTTATTTATTTAAGTTATACGTTCCTAGGGCTAAGATAATTACTTGACTATTATCGAATAAATTATTTAAATATAAAATATAAAATATTAAATATTAAATTATTTAATAAATTATTATAATTATTTGTATGAAGTAAATTTTGAGTCAAGTAGTAAAATTATTGTTCCACTTACAGTTTATTTGATTTATTTGATTTAAATAGAAATTATTCATGTAAATATTTATTCGAAAGTAGACAAGTAATCGGTTATTTGAATCAATTTTTTTTTCTGTGAACAAGTGGGAAAAAAGTACAATAGTAACTGATAAACAATAAATTCCGAGAATGATAATAAAAAAAAATCCGAAACGATAATAAAAATGGAGAATGTAATTAATAAAAGAGCCGATATAATCGAAATTCTCAAAAGTTAAAAATGCCTACGTAACTTCCTCTGCCCACATTTTTTCTACTCCCACTTTTGCTTGTTCAGTCAACTTATTATTATATTTCCATCATCATAAAAGTACAGTTAGACTCTTTACGGTAATTTTCAATGCGGAGTTTTGCGTTCACTTTATATTGTTGTTGCGTTAATATATAATCGCGGTAATATTTCCACTTTCGATGGCAATATTTTATCTTTCGAGTTTAACAGAAATGAAATCTGCAACTAATATAAAAGAAAGTAGAGGTAAAAATCATTGGGACGAGAGAATAAAGTTATACAAATGGCAGGTAAAATTTTTCCCTTTCGGGTAAAATGACTTGAGCGTTTATTGACTAAATGTTGTAAGCTTTGAAGGAGAAGAAGAAGAAGAAGAAGAAGAGGATGAAGAAGAGGGGTATTATATTGCTTTCTTAGATGATTACTTTTGGGGATTCTAGAATTTCCTTCTCAACATTTCTCCCCTAAACTTGAGAAAAGGGACCTGGAAAATTTCCAACAGCATCTATGAATCTTCCTCGAGAATAATAATAACAATTTATTGTTTCCATAGATATTTTCAAAAGTTAAACTCATTCGCAATTATTCCCTGAATTTATAATGCGATGAACATTCGTACATGATAGTTCAATATAGAAAATTAATCACCCATAAAAATATGAAAATAAAAAATTAATTTCTTTTTTGAAAAATATTTAAATAACGGTTGTTATTTTCTTTTTAAACATTAATAAATTATAATTTTCAACAATTTCGACATTTTTCTTTCAAAACAATATATGAATGACGAAAATTTTGAATCTCCTTTCAAAAAATGTGTCATGGATCAAATTTTTAATATGAAAGTCACTGTAAGCTTTTCAAAAAAAGTCTTGTGAAAGTTTCCCAAAAAAGTTGATTAGAAAGTTTTATGGTATTTCCATTTATTTGTAGCTTAAATTAAATTTTCTTTTAATTTAGAAAAAATTTTCTCCTTTTTGTCAAAAGAAAAAAAAATGAAAGAAATGATTTCAAAAGGAAATAATTATTATTATTTACAATAACATTATAACATAATTATAAATTATTATTTATAATTACCAATATATATATATAGAATATATGATAATTTTCACAAGACTCAAAAATTGAATACACTGAAAAAAATTTATTTGATTCAAATAAGGAATTACTTGACTATTAAGAAATAAATATTTATTTCCATCAAATAAATTTTATTTTAGTCAACTAAATTTGATTCAAAATAATAAAATATTCAAAGTACAGAAATTATTATTTTACTTATTTGATTTGAATGGAAATTATTTGCTGCAAGTAAATATTTATTTGAATCAAATTTTTTTTCACTGTAGAAGAAAATTCTTAAACATTTGGAGAATAATTTTCCGCATTTCTGTAATTTTCTTTTTTCTATAGTTAAGCGAAAGTCTAAAAGAGGAAAATAGAATTTGTCCCTCTTTATTAAAAAAACAGAATCACGAGACAAAATGGACCATTAAATTTTCATCCAAGATGGAATTTTTTTCCCTAGATGAAGATTATTCTCTCGTTTTGTTTCTTGCTTGAGTGACAACGATGTCAACGAATGATGATTCTCGTGTCTTGTCCGAGACGACCCTGACCGCTTGGTTACCTCAAAAAAAAAAAAAAAAAAAAAAAAAAAAAAAAAAAGAAAAGAAAAAAATCTCGATGGAAGCAGAGAGAACCATGCGAGATGCTCTCAAGGAGAGATCCATTCACACGCCACTCGTTCCATTCATCCTGTGGCCTAGGCGCATATATATGCATAAATATTTAGCCCTGTCTGAAAGACGAGTCGCAAATTATGGCAGAAAATGTCCTTGCGAAGCTTGCCTAAAAAAAAATTTACACCCATCTTTTTTTTATTAAATCAACCAACAAGAAGCTTCCAAGGGTAACAACGATTCTTCAATTGAATTATATTCGGTCGCACATTATTAATTTTTTTTTCGAAAGAGAGACCATTTACAATAATTTATCCTTCATAAATTATTTAGTAGCTCATATCTATGAAACGTGTATATAAAAAAAAACATTGTGATGAAAATAAATTGAACGTTGAGACAAATATATATTTTTGTCTCGTTCAAATATGCTCGATTAATATATGACAAAATTTATCGTACATACAATTCATGTACAGTTGCTATAAGTGAGCGTTTAATTTCATAATCTTTGAAAATCGTGTCGAAATAATTGAACAAAATTGGAACACTTTCAAATAAATTTAAACGATTTTCCATAATGGTTATATGTACAGTTATTTCAAACTGGCGAAATTAATAATAATCTCACCAATTATTATTAATATTTGGCTCCAAGTATTTGCAATTTCTCATTTTATTAGAATTCTATGGATGATAAAAATTTCCCATATTACATAATAACCATTAATTAAAACTAATATTATGACTACTATTAATTTCCTACTTTATTAACTAATTACCATTTATTATTATCGTAGAAATAAATTGAAACTACTATCATTAAACTACCATCAATACAATCAATTTTATTTCAATGATCCACAAATATTTCAGTAAATTGTTCACTAGCGGGAAAATTATTTATCTTTTGTTTAGTGTTGATCTTTGAAAAATTTTTGACTATAGTGATGGGAAAATTAACTCTCCCTTTCGGTTAAAAAAAAAAAAAAAATATAAAAGAAAGAAGTAAAAAAAAAGGGAAAAATTCACGAGAAAACGGGACTTTTTATTGCAAAAGACTTTTGCAGTTAAAGGCGGACCGAGGTTTGCAGTAAAGTCAGTAGAGAGGCGGAGACACACGGAGTCAAGGCTATAATGCCTGCGCGAGCGAGTGTGATAAGACAAAGCTTCAAGGGCGCCACGAGCCAGGTTTACCAAAGCACACGCCAATTTCCGTTTACTTGAACATCGTTGACATAATATAGAAAAAGCGAGTCTATGTACTGTATTTTAATCTCAAATTCATCCCCAGAGTCGAAATTAAAATCAATTTTAAATATTTTTATCAATTTATTTCAACCCTTTTTTTTATAACAAAAACATCTTCCGAATTTTACTAAACACAATATTTTAAATTACGTGCAATTTAAATTCTCAAACTGGAAAAAAAAATTTCAATATTATTATTATTATTATGTTATTATTCTTGTTATTCGAATATAATAGAACAAGCAAGAATTGTTATTCTGATACATCAGAATTAAATAAATTTATTCGAATATATTAAAATAAAAAAAAATTTTTATTCAAAGAAAAAAAATTATTATTCAATGAAAAAAAATTGTTATTTGAATATAAAAGGAAAAAAATGTTATTCAAACGCAAAAGTAAAAAAAATTGTTATTCAAATAAAGCAATAAAAATTATTACTTAAACAATAGAATTTTTGAAAAGTAATAATAAATAAACCAGTTAAGAATTGAATGTATAATCGAATTGATTATAGGGGAAATTGACATCGGGGAAATCAGCGCAGTTCACATAAGAGAAAGAGAGAGAGAGAGATATTCCTTGATAAAAAATCTATGAGTTCATTGGCATCAACTGCCTAGAATCTATAGATTCTAAAACTATAAATATATATGTATATGCTTTGAGACAAAGTTACGTCACATAAGTACACCAATCAGTGGTCGTTATCTTTTACCCTTGAAAATACGCTTATATTTTACACTCTGATGACCTTTGTTCAATAATTCTTAAACAAACATAAAACGTCCCATTCTTTTTCCTTCAAACATTTTCGAGACAAAAAAGAAGTTAACAGAAAAAAAAATTATCTTAATATTTCAGTCCATTTTTGAGAATGAAGTCACTACAGTAAATGCTTTAGAAATCATAATATATACTTTTTACTGTGGAATCGCGAACTAACTGACAATATTGTTACAACAAAAGTGTTTATTCACAAGGCCAGAAAAAGGAAACTAATATATGAGTCAATTTTTAACTGAACTTTGAACGTGTTTTTAACGTCAGAAGTCTATTTTTCTACCGCGCTCTCACAAGAGAGGGAGAGATTAATGTATTAACATCAATAACATCGTGTATAATAAATATTCTCCAAATGAAAAATCAAAAAAAGAAATATTTTTTGCGTGTATCCTTTTTCTGCCAAAGGGAAAATTACTTTGGGAATAAATAATTTGATTTTTACCCATATAATACGTAAGTGTAATTGTTTATTTGCTATATGCATAATGTTCAAGTTCAATAATTGAAAACTTGACCTTATGACTTTCTAAGACTTCGTGTAACTAAACAGTTTAAATTTAGTTTATTGAAGGACGATTGTACTGCTTCTAGTCGATATTAAAAGACTGAAACCCTCAAAGAATGTGTCAATTGGTCAAGTGCAAAAAATACATATATACAAAAGAAAAATAAATAAATACCCTGTGAAAAATTACACATTTTTATTGACTCCAAAAAAAATGTCATTTTTCCCTATAATATAAAATATGGCGTAAAATTTAACGTTAAAAAAAATCTAAACATAATTTTCTCTTTGCTTATCTTTACAGGAAATGAGATTTTCGTCCCAGGAGAATGAGGAGGAATCGAATGAAGGTGTTTCCATGGCATATTGATCGACCTGCGTCTGCAGCAGTAGCGTAATACACATGATTGTAAATCTTTCATGGCGAATTTTTGCAAATACAAATTGCCAATTTTCATTAATAACAAGAAAATATCGAAAATAAAAAAGCCAATCATTTCTCTTTGAAAAAAATCAACTATTGGCGATAATGACAAAAAAAAAAATGCTAAAAAGCAAAAAAACCAAAAAGGAAATGAAAAAGAAAAAAAATTATACGAGACAAAAAGTAAATAAAAACTGAATAAAAAATAAATGTACGTACAAAAAATAATGTAGAGCCGGTGAAATTATATGTATATTAGCCGAGAACTTGTAGTACACACATTCTTAATAGATATAGCTTAATAGCTCATGTAAATTGCAAGTTATAATAATTAACCGGTTAATAACCAGGTAGGATAATTGCTCTAGAAAATTATAATTATGCAAGTGTTCAGCTGATGGGTTTCCCATGGAAGTGCAAAATTTACATCTCGCGGACTCTTCGAAAGAAATAAATTTATTTTTATTTTCTTTTCAAAATACGATTAATTGAAATCTACCATTTCAATAAAGTATTAATAATAAAGAACATCATAATATTATAAAATAATATCAGTATTAATATTAAATAATATTAGTATTAACAATATTAATATTAACAATATTAAATAATATTAATATAAACAATATTAAATAATATTAGTGTTAACAATATTAATATAAACAATATTAAATAATATTAGTGTTAACAATATTAATATAAACAATATTAAATGATATTATTGTTAACAATATTAATATAAACAATATTAAATAATATTAGTGTTAACAATATTAATATCAACAATATTAAAAAATATTATTATTAACAATATTAAATAATATTAGTATTAGTAACATTAAACCTAATATTACACCGAAAAAAAAATTTATTTGATTCAAATAATGGAATACTTGACTATTATCAAATAAATATTTATTAGTATTGAATAAATTTTGTGTCAATTAAATGGTATTTGATTCAAATACAGAAATTATTGATTCAATTACCATTTACTTAATTTTAATTTGGTTCAAGTAAATACTTCTTTGATAACAGACAAGTGATCGGTTATTTCAATCAAATAAATTTTTTTAAGTGTAATAATATAAAATAATATTAAATATTATTAGTAATTTTGAACAATATTAAATAATAATAAATAATATTAGTAATATCGAACAATATTAAATAATAATAAATAATATTAAATAATTTTAAATATCAAATAATTTTAAATATTAAATAATTTTAAATATTAAATAATTTTAAACAATATTAAATAATTTTAAATAATATTAATTAATATTAAATAATAATATTGAAAAAAATGCCCAATTAAAGCAGAAACGAGAAAGACGATTAATTTTTACGTTCCTCTACGTGTTGTTGAAAAAAAAACAGGAGGGAGACTATTTCGAGAACAAAATAAAATGGCCGCATCTAAAACCAAAAGGGGTCTTAGGAATACGGTGAAACCCGCAAATTGGCCGTGAGGCCCAAGGTTGTCCGGTAATCCAAAGTGAGGGCGCTGGCCCTTGGGAGAATCGACTTTAACCGAATAAAACCGAAGTCTCGATTAAAGAATCTGAAAGCAACAATAATCCACAGGGCGAGCTTCTTTTAGAATTTACGGACAATTTTAATAGCCCATCTCTCCTTGATTTCTAATTGTGCCCCCCCCCTCCCCCTCAGCCTGCTGAAATTTATTGCAATAGCAGTTAGAGTAAACGAAAAAAAGAAACCCCTCCCCCCAATGCCATAATAAACTCAACTTGACTTCGAAATCAGACTCAAGGTTCACATCCATACAATTCGAATGAAGATCCTCCCTAAGAACATAAAAGATCAAATTTGAATAGATGAGTTTCAACCTTCGTCTCATGCAAATCGACGAATCTCAAATGAATAAGAATCAAAAGAAGAAGAAGAAGAAGAATTAAATAATCTTTCACGGTATTTAGATTCATAGACAGTAAATATTTTTAGATTTGAAATAAAAGAATTTTTCTTCATTTTTTGAAACAATATATTGTAATATTGATGGAAATAAAAACGTATTTGTTAAATTCCCGACAAGAAAGGAAATAAAAAAGAAGGAAGGGTGTTTGTAAGATTATTATAAAAATATGATTTCCCCTTGGCTGAATTTTAGCTGACGTGAGCCTTGAGGAGAATAAATGAAGCAGGCAAGAGTCAGCTGTAGAAGAGGGATGAGGGAAGGAATTTTGGGAAGAAAGTCCCTGAGTCGATTCTGAAACGAGGGAGAGAAAATTAGAGGTTGCCGTTGGGGAAAAGATGAAACGAGCGGCCCTGGTACCCTTGAACGGAAGGTCGTTGCAAAGCAAAGACAACCGACCTTCCTTCCCTCCTTTGTGCTCGACTTTATGTTATTTTATTCCATCCATGTTACAAAACCATATATATCCATCAATTTTTCCATCTTGAAAATATCTTTCTCCTTCTCCTTTTTACTTTTACTCCTTTTACTTATTATCTCTTGTGCACATCACATCAATAACAAACTTTCATTCAATTCTTTTTTTTACTATCTGTATTTAATTTATCCATTAGGTGCAATTTTAGATCAAATTAAATGCAAATTAAAAAAAACGTCCTCGCTTCTGCCACATCTGGTAATTATTACACAAATCAATAAAGACTCTCACTGTCTTCACTGGGTCAATGAATAAAGTCTCGGATGGATAAAAATCTGTTACCTTGGAACCTTTAATCGATTCTTCGAATTGTGATAAATTTCGAATGCGCTATATTTACCAGAGAAAGGAAAATTAAAAACAAAAATCGAGTCCACTGATGAAAATCCCTGCTAAAAACTACTAAAAACTGAAATTACTTTTTAAAAACTGAAACTAGACCCAAAGGTGAATCAAACAACCATATTACAACCAAATAGTTACTAAACAACTATCCTAAACCTAATCCTCAACCTAATCCTAAACCTAATCCTAAACCTAATCCTAAACATAATCCTAAACAAAAACCTCTTATTTTCCAATTAAATAAGTAAATAAATATTTAAATATGTCCCTTAAATAACGAACCCATTTTCCACTGATGCATTAGTGCATCGCTTTTCGTTTATGATAAACAAAATCTATAAAGGAAGTGCGCGATTAGAAGCGCGACAAAATTAAGTGACCTGCAGGTGTTCAATCTTTGATACGTGATTCGACTAATCGCGTCCTGTTACTGACTGCACACAAAGCCTTCGCATACTGATCAGTAGCATTTCATTCTCCAGACAAAGGATAAAATAATTGATCTCAAATCATTTGCGCTTAGAATTTGCATAATATGACAACGAATGATAATCCTATGGCTCTCATATACAATTTAACTTATTTTCCGGTATTATATATTAATATAAGTGAAAAATTTTCTGGCTAATAATAATTATTACGATGATGAAGGACGTTCTACCTTCTCTCTCTCTCTCTCCCTCTTCTTATTTTCCAGCGAAGACGCAATTTTCTCTCTCGCGCGGGGATGGATTTAAAAAGAACATCACACTTATGTAAAGAATGAGTGAGTGCAGTAAAAGTGATAGTTGACTGGTTTTTCACGCAATAAAGTCATGCGTGTCCTTAATTACCAGGAGAGTAATAAAGTACTCGACGAGAGAGAGAAGAATTTATATACGACGGTAATATAACACGATCAAGGTGTTGATTTAACAACCCACGTTTTTATCCGATTTGCTCCACAAAATCACTTGGTCCAGATTTTTAATTATCTGTTATTTTTACTCCTTTGACTTCTGTTCTTTGTTTATAAACTTTATGGCAAACATACCAAAAGAAAAGTAGATAATTATATATTTTTAATTCAAAACTAAATGTGTACCTGCTCCTAAAAATTTTATAGTTTGTTTACTTACATCAATATTATTATTAGGTTTTTAATTTTAATATTTTAATTAGATTTTTCATTTTCATTTTTTAATTAGATTTTTCATTTTCATTTTTTAATTAGGTTTTTAATTTTCATTTTTTAATTAGGTTTTCAATTTTCATTTTTTAATTAGATAAAATCAAAAATAGTTTTTATTGAATATTTCAGATGTTATGAAGACAAACATCAATGATCTGTATTAAAGTGTTGCTCTTATTCTGTATTTTCACTCCTAAAATCCAATTTTTTTGGAGCTAAAATTTTCTTTTTTTTTTCAACATTGAACTTTATTCTCATTCTTTTTTTTTCAGTCTGAGTCTTTTTTTCATCATGCTCCCGTTTCTGACTATAAGTGTCTCTTTGTCCTACATTTTGCCCCTCATATGCTCCACATTTTCAAGCTCTCTCACATGTAGTGAAAATAAAATTGCGATAAGCACCATGTTTCTAAAATAGAGTTGAAAGTTTTGTTTCTCTGATTGGAAGTCACCCACGTGCGTGCTCTGTGGCAATAACTGATGTCGAATGTATAAATTGCTTTCCTCACTTTTCTTTTTTTTTTTTATTTTCAATTTCTTATCACACATATACATTGGTCCAGAATCAAGTAAGCAATAAATCTGCATTGAATCGCCCAAAGGCTACGGTTTGCATTATCTCGGACATCATCACTGCCAACGTTGTTTATTGCTCTAGATATTATTTCACAAAATGAATAAAGAATTAATTCTATCAAATTTTTATCAAAATTAGGATTTTCATTTTTGGTTCAAGTATAATTCTAATTTTGTCAAGTGTTAAAAATTTATGACGTGACATTAATATTTAAAGCAAATGGAATTAATTTTCCCACTAAATAGTTGGACTGTTCCATCACTAAAAGTACTTCCACAAAATGCCAGTACGGAAGATTATTCAAAAGAATATTTAATCAGCTTGCCGTGTAACTATATGACGTATTTCAATGTTATGTAAGCAACTAAAATTTCCAATTTGCATGAAAATGAAGTACATATTACGATTATAATATTACACATACACAATTTAGTATAGTCATCTACATCCTCCACAATATACGATTTTAAATCCGATGAGATAAAAATCACATCTTCCTTTTTTCCTTTTCCCCCCCGAGGAAAATTAATACCGTCATCGATTTTCAATTCAAGCACCTAGACTATTAGAAATTCTTTCCGGTACATTGAATCCGTTCTGTATAATATGTATAAAAAATGAGGAACAAGAAATTTTTTTTTCTTTTTTTTTTTTAAGTACTACTATGATGACGAATGTGAAACATGCTGGCGACCCCTCAGCACCTGGAATGTCGCTCGATGAACTCGGGATTGGTTGCCAGACCAGATTCGATTGCTTTTACAACGTCCAACAGGCTCAGGATGTAGTAACTCAAGTATTATTTGTGGAATCAAGAGTGTAAAAACAAAAAAAAAAAAAAGACTCACTCGTCCAGACGAATAAGGGCGAGACGCTCGCTCGACCAGTGAGGCTAAATTATTCGATCCAATTTAAAATAAAATACATGTGAATGCAGAGAGAAATTTATACGGGCTTAAAAGGGGGCTACTGTTGAAATTTTTTTTTTATAAATTCAAATTTTTGTGTCACACTTTCATAAATCATAATAAGGATCATTAATCACGTTCGGATGAAAATATCACACATTTTTAGTGATCAGATTTTTTTACCATTTATCATAGAATAAATGGTGAAAAAGTAAATGATAATGGTTGATTTTTGTCAAAGTGATATTTTTCGATTACTAAGTAGTTGTGTACAAAAGTACTATTCGAAATCAATGTTCAAATAAATAAAAAAAAGTTTAAACTAAGATCCATTATGGAACATCCGTACAACAGATTGTTTTTCACCGTTGATCCGAATTTTAACAGAACTTATTTATTCAACAAAATGTTTTCCATCAAAAAACGTTCTCGTACAGAACATATTCATTTAGCTAAATGTTTTCCACCAGAAAATGTTCTGATACAGAACATATTTATTTAGCTAAATGTTTTCTAACATCAGAAAATGTTCTATAGTAGAAAACATTTGCTCTGCTAAATATTTCTGTTAGAAAACATTTGACTAAATAAATATATTCCGTTAAAAATTTCTGATAGAAAACATTTGGCTAAGTAAATATGTTCTGTTAAAAATTCGAATCAATAGTAAAACGTTAGTTGTAGGGATGTTCTATAATGGACCTTGTAAAATCTTGTTTAAAATTTTCCATTTTGACTGTTCTCTTAACAGATTTTTCCGAATTTTCTTTTCAGATTTCAGCGTGAAAATTTCAAAATCCAATGCACTAAACGTGCGAAATAATGAAATACCTGAAATAGAACAATATTTAGAAACAAATCTCAAAATGGAATCTGAAGAGAGAATGCAACTCATATGCATAACAAAGCTAAACACACAAGATTATAAATACCTTCCGACAACTAATTGTCTTCTAAACGAATTTTTTTTTCCTACAGAGAAACCGGTTTTCAATCTTGTATACATAGAAATAAATACATATAGAAATATTCACGACAGGATACATATGAGAGTTTGTGTATTGTTGTTGTCCGTAAAGCACTGTTGATGTGTCCATGAAAACTAGTTTTAGGGGTGAAGCTGCAGTAGCCATGCTGAATTCCAAAGAATCCCTTTAAGAACATAATGTGAAAAGAAATGCAGGATTTTTGGCCTGTCGAGTTTAGACTGATGGCAAATACCTATATCCAATTCAGGGACGGGTGCCTTTTAGGAAAAAGAGAAAAAGAAATTCCATTTTCAAGCATCCGTGAACGATTGTTGTGCCTCTTTTTCAACCACAATTTACACTTTTAATTTTTTGAAAGCCATATACTTTCTATTTTTAAGAGAAAACAAACTCACAATAATTCTTTGAAAGAATCATGGAAACAAAATATATTGCTTAACAATTTATTACTTTTTGAAACAGAATTATATTCATTATCGTCCAATTATGTTGCTCAATGTATAATAATTTTCGTCTACTAACAATTCGTGAAACGAATTATTAAAATTGTTCAAATAGTGATTTTGAAATTGGTACTTCAATGTTTGCGAGAAAAGTCTAATATATTTTAATTACATTTTAAATAAAAATAACAAGGGAAAAATTAACGTGAATTTTTTTTTAACTGACTTAATAATGAATTACAAAACAAAAAAGGATTTATTTGAACAAAAGATTTCTTAATATCATTTTAACTTTTGCATTTTAAATTGTATTAAAAATCAAGGTCTGTAATGTATATCTCTGGTTTTGCGTGTTGAAATTAACGACATATTTTTGCTTATCTTCGAGTTGTTTTGAAATATTTTTCCAGCTATAAATAAAAAGCGACTTTACCAGCTTCTACGTCACTTAATTATGTTCTTTGTAATTAAAACAATAAAGAATCGAACAGAACAAGTGGAATTTCAACCCTTTTTACCCATTTTGACAATATTTACAATCGTACAATTACAAGTGATCCAATTTCTATCCACATGTGTTTAAATCTTCTGTGAAAAACAAATTGTAACCAGAATAATTCCTTTCAAAACCTATGCAACGTTTACTTTTTACTCCAATGTCATAAAAATCTGCTCTTCGGTAAAAAAAAAACCATTTCCGAACTGTCTCACCGATCAAATTTCGAGTCTCCTGCTCAAAAATTTGATTGATTCACGTTCGATCGATGAAAAGTCGTTTCTGAACTGTCCCACCGATCGAAAATCAAGTCCAGTGTTGAAAATTCCTATTAAAAACTACTAGAAAATGAAATTACTCGATGAAAACTAAAACAAGAACTACTGGTGATTCAAAATACTCTGAACGAGGAACAAAAATTTGTTCGTTTGACCTTTCAAAACTTCAAGGAGTACATGGTTTAAATAAGAAATTAAAATTCATGCATAGGAATGTTTGTAGCTTTAAATTATCAAGGTCTGGCGTTTTAAAACTTGGGATACAGAAGAAGAAGAACAAGAAACAGAAGAAGAAGAACAAGAAGCAGAAGAAATAAGACCCTGGGACCAGAATGATTAGTTATCCAGTTTTCTAGATGACTAATAACTCCAGTTCATTCAACACATTTCAATTCCTAATGACAGTACATTTTCAAACAATTTCCAATATTTAAAATTTTGAACACTTGATGCATATCATCAATGTTGAAATATTTAAACTTGTGGTTATTAATTTAGACACATTTAATCATTATTAATTTTTACACGTCGTTATTAAATGTGATACATCGTTATTAATTTTGACACACAGACATTTAGTATTTATTGGTAATCACCGCATTTATCTTATCGGAACAATTGTCGTTATCTAATTTAATAATTCTAAAACCTCGGTTTACAATGTGCTAGATATTTTTTTTTATCATGTTCCCTCTGTACAGTTCTTTGTTATTTTTACCATTTCCCAACGCGATGATGATAATTTCTTCGGAATTATATTAGAAAGTGAACAAATTCTCAAATGAATAAACTAAACCCCGACCTGAAACTCGATTCCTACTTTACGATGAAACTATATGTATATATACTTTATGCTCATATCTGATGGTTTACGCTTTAGTCAGCTTATTAGTCAGAATTGTGCTACTTTTGTGCGCGAAGAAAACGAGGGAAATCGAGCAGCTTTCAACGCTGCATTGCCGTCGGTGTTTCATGACACCAGGTGTAATGCAAAGGTATGTCAGTCAGGTGAATACCAACATATTTCAAAAAAAAGGCTAAGAATTTGAATTTTCCTGCTTTTTTTTTTGAAATGATGCTACTGTTTTAAGAGTATAAAAGTTTCCACTATGAGAAAGTTTGTAGTATTAAAAATTAAATGAGGTACCGAATGGAGAACGGGATCAAGGAATCCGTAAAGGGGATCAAACGGTCATTGGATCATGAAATGATGATGATGATGATCTTTCTTTTATGCCTTGAGTCGACAGTGTTGATCCAAATTTACGGAAACTAAGGGACTGATCCGGATTTAAGGATCAAGATGAGTGTTTCAAAAAAGAGATCGCGCAGTCGCGATAACCCAGATTTTCCAAGGATCGAAGTAACCTTTTTTCTTTAGCTCGATCTTGTTCCTCTTTGTTCTGCTCCATTTTTCGCAAATGGACCGTTCTAAATGAGGAAGAATCGAATCTAAAGAATGGAATATAGAAACCATGGCCGCTTTTTGAGCAGCTCGGTACTTACCGCGCCAGCGCCATCCTGTCATGAGACAATCCGATAGAAGGCGTCGACAGAGTATCCAGATCTGAATGTGGAGATTTATTACTGGTATATCCTACTGGACACATGCGCACAGATTTTTTCACGGATTTCTTTAGCTCATGACTCAACGAGCCTGTCATATAGTCACTTCACACATGACGTTTGGACTGTTTAGTCGTTCACTTATGCTCCAAAATTGTCAAATGATGAATGAAGAGTAATTTTTGATTCAGATTTTGGTGTAGATACTTCCAAGCACTGGGTTGAGAGAGAGTGAAAAAATTGTGTGTGATCAATATATAAAAAGAGGAATGGGATGTTGACAGAGAGTCTAGCAGACGAAACGGAGAGCGGATGACGAAAGGCGCGACGAAGCACTTCGATGTGACACTGGCAGCTGGTCAAAAATATCTTTTCCTTTTTCCGAATATTAATTATGATGATGAGGATGATGATGACTCGTGGTACAGTTAAAGAAGGTAAACCTCCCGACTTGACCTGACCTGACCCGACCCGACGACTACAACGAACAGCGCCAACCTCAACTCCGAATTCGACTCCAATCTCCGGTGTTGGCTAGACTGAACTGATGTCCAACAACTGAAAGCGGAGGTCTCCCCCACTGCCGCTGTCAGCCATCCCCGTGGCCTCGTGCGTTTACGCCGACGTTCGCTTTATTCCGTCCACCTTCGGAACTTCAGTTCCCACCTCCAAAGCTGTTGTTGATGATGGTGGTGGTGGCGGCGGCTCCGACCTCGTGTCTCGGCATCGCCACCAGGGCCGCGATTACATGCCTCTACCAACACGAGACAGAGAAAAGGCCAGGGGGCCTTCGCTTCTCCTTTCTTTTTCCAAACCAATGCTACACTGTCGTCGTCGTCGTCCCCCTTGCTATGTAGTTTGCTTCAAAAAAAAAAAAAAACCCCTGTAAAAGAGAGTCTCTCTCCACAGTGTTTGCTGCACGCAACCGCACAAAAATCCCCGGACGAGAAACCGAAAAAATCCTTGGCTTTATTGAAGCACACGATCGGAGAATGGGAAACCTGCAAATGTGAAGGAAGTTGGGGAGACTTGGGACCTTGGATCATGGCCAGAAAATCAAGACAAAGCCCCATTTTTAAACAAAAAAAATTTTCGAACTAATATTCAATTTCCTCCAATGTAATAAATATCAGCTGAATGAAATTTTGCATTTTAATTTAAAATCCAAAAGTCAGAATCAATTCCGAATTGACGCATGAGTTAAGGATTAGGAGCACGTTATCCACACCTACTGCTTCCATTAGAATTCCAAATCCAATAGTTTAGCCTTTACAATAGAACAAAGCGTTATAGTCTTATGCAACATTTCTCTCTGAAATTGTAATTTCGAAAATTTACCGACTCAAACTGGAAACTATTCATTTAGTCATTCCAAGTATTATAAAAGAAAAAAGAACTACCCTCAGAAGAAAAGGTTCAAGACTTGAAATTAAATTACCGAAAAGAATCAGTCGACATCTGTCGCACTGATTCCAATGGGTAATAATCTTAAATTAATTGAAGGCAATTGCAATCGTTAAATGATGCGATGTCAATTAAAAGTTCGTCGTTTGATGTCAAGACGAGAATGAATTTGAATTGGAGCGCATTAAATGTCCATAAAAAAGAAAAACACGAAATTTTATATATCCAACCAGATTGAGATTAAATTGACCTCTCTATTCAAAATCAATTCGATTTGCGAGAATCGAGATTGAATAAATCAACTGCAGTTAATTAGCATATCAATATTCTCTCGTTCGGAGAGTATAATATTGGATGATAAGACAGCAGGGAACAAAAGACAAAATTTAATTGAATTTTCTATTTCGTATCCAGAAGAGATTAAGATCAGACATTATCATTTGCACCCATTGGGAATATATTCAAAAAAATAACATATTTCCAACTTATTCAATCGAATATGTTTTGCAAAAAACAGAAGAAAAAAAAACTGATGGAATATAAATTGTCATCTCTTGACATATATATGAGTCAACTCATGTCAGGGACAAAATTGTTCAATAATTAAATAACTCCTTCTTCAACACTTTTTTTTCTATTCAATATAAATTCGTTAAATAAATTTTCAAATTCAAAACAAATAGAATTCAGCAAATTTTTGAAATGGAAAATAATTTTTAACTATATACGTATGGTATTTTAGAGTATTATACATAAATCAACTTATCCGAGTCATACATCTACAAGAATGAGTAATTACACCCAGTTAGTGGAATTATAACTTGCAAATTAATATCGCGTCAAAAATTAATTTCCTCACTTTTGATATGCTATTTACCTTTTAGATATAATATTGTTACTGTAATTATATTGTCATTATTGCTATCAATATCAGTGATTGGTATTATTTAGATAATTATTGTAATTGCCTTTGTATTCAGGTGATGAATTTTGTTACTACTTTGCTTGACACAAACTTTATTTTCTAGTAGCATTTTTTTGAAAATTTTGATTTTTATATTTAAAATCTCTAAATTGGAATTAGTCAAACAATACAATTGTTAGGTCAACAATACAATTGACTTGTTCCCAAAATGCAATTGTAAGGTCAACTAATATAATTATTTGGTCAACTAATGCATTTTTTAGGTTATCTAATACAATTAGGTTAACTGATACAATTTTTAGGTCAACAAATACAATTGTTAAGTCAACAAATACAATTGTTAGGTCAACAATACAATTGTTATGTCAACAATACAATTGTTAGGTGAACAATACAATTGTAAGGTCAACTAATATAATTATTTTGTCATCTAATACAATTAGGTTGACTGATACAATTTTTAGGTCAACAAATACAATTGTTAAGTCAACAAATACAATTGTTACGTCAACAATACAATTGTTAGGTCAACAATACAATTGTAAGGTCAACTAATATAATTATTTTGTCATCTAATACAATTAGGTTAACTGATACAATTTTTCGGTCAACAAATATAACTGTTAAGTCAACCAACTTTATTGTTTGGTCTACTAATAAAAGTAGGTTAACTAGTACAATTTTTAGGTCAACAAATACAATTGGCAGGTCAACTAATGAAATTAGATTAACTAATTCATTTGATAAGTCAACTTATACAATTTTTAGGTCATCTATAACAATTTTTATGTCAATTGGTTCAATTGTTAGGCCAAGCAATGTAATTGGGTTGACTAGTACAATTGATAAGTCAACTTATACAATTTTTAGGTCATCTATAACAATTTTTATGTCAACTGGTTCAATTGTTAGGCCAAGCAATGTAATTGGGTTGACTAGTACAATTGATAAGTCAACTTATACAATTTTTAGGTCATCTATAACAATTTTTATGTCAACTGGTTCAATTGTTAGGCCAATCAATGTAATTGGGTTGACTAGTACAATTGTTATGTCGACTAATACAATTGTTAGGTCAACTAATACAATTTTTAGACCAACCAACGTAATTGTTTAGTCAACTAATTAAAATTAGGTTAACTTGTACAATTGTTTGGTCAACTAATACAATTCTTAGGTCATTCAATAACATTAGATTAACTAATACAATTGTTAGGTCAATTAATACAATTGCTAGGTCAAGTTTTAGTAATTTTTTCAATTTTTATGTCAACTAGTTCAATTTTTAGGTCAATTAATACAATTCTTAGGTCGACTAATGAAATAGTAAAGTCAAAAAAAGGAAAAAACCGATTACTCCAACTAATAATAATCTAGCAGCAGCAATTTTATGAACTGTGGACATTTTTATAAAATTGTTCACAGTTTTATTTGTGACTGACTTTTTCTCCCAGTGTTTATAGGAATAATTAAAAACTATATTGATTCTCTCAGTAAATACGAGCAGATATATATATAGAAAGGAATAATGTTTTTATAACAGTTTGATGGAGTCTTTCCCTCGAAAGCGCTGTGTGATCGTATAAAACTGGTTTTCTACACAGCTCTTATACATCTTTCATCTTTTTAGAACCGTTGCAATTGGAGGGATCATTCCCAGGAAAAAGTATATATATATATACGACTGTAGTAGAAACTTTCGCCCATTTTCCATCTCGAGTATTTTTTTTTCTGCACTCTCGTGTCAGAGCAGTGAACAGCGCAAAGGTACTCGATACAGGTCACTTAACTTTCACGAGAGAATTGCATCGGCACGAGCCAGGTGCCTTAAATATAAATCTATATATGTTGCATATATATGTATACATATTCTCTTGTTGAGATTACGTCAGAGTCAATTGTCCTAAAGAGCACTGTTTCATTACATTAACCACTCTAACCACATTAAAAACTTTCCTTCCGATATTTGCGCACACATTATAATTTTCAGAATATCCACTCAGCAGTAAATGTGTATAGAAATATATATATCTTTATTTTACCGCTTTAGATTTTTATTTTCGACATAAGCAATTAACGTGATTTGATTAAATGGCAAATAAGAATTATTTTTAAACTAAATATATATATATAAAGTATTGGTGAATTTCTAAATTCTCCTTTACGAGAGAAATGTTTCATCGACATTTTCAAGGAGTGTAATTAATATTGACATAATTATATCACAGAAAGATATTTTCGAATCAAATATATTTGCTTAATTCGGAATTATTCCATTTTAGTGAAATTGACAGTTACTCGGTCGAATCAGTGCAAATGATTTTGTTCTCCTATTAGACTATGACTATTATTCTATATAATAATAGTTGGTCTAAACTGTGGAATTTATCACCGTTTAAAATTTTACCATACAATGTTACAAATGCCATCACTATACCATAACTATACTCCATTAAAATATGTCATTAATAACAATTGAAGTCAACAAGCAGACTAAAATGACTGATTTTGAAAGCAAGCTACAGGATTTATTTCTGTAATTTCCATGTTTCCATGATGGCTTAAAAAAAATTCCACAATAGAACATGCTTTCAAATGGAAAATTTTTATATCCTTTTTGCGGAAATGTTGTTGATTCAATAGCATATTCTCTACGTATCCATTAATTAGAACAGCCATTATTTCCTACAATTAAGAAATAATTCACAAAATGAGACCATTGATTATCCATTTTTTCCCCTTCTTTTTCAAAGACATGTTTATCTTTAATATTCGAAATTGTTGAATTTGGAATTCGGAAAATTGAAAAACAAACATCAAATTTTTTCCATTCAAAGAGTCATGAGAAAATGGACCAATATTTCTCTCACATCAGTGGATAATATTCTAGTTTCGATTCACGAATCTAGCTCACTTTCGTATCTTGAGTATTTACGAGTTTCTATAAGGAATATGTAGACTAGTGGTACATATATACATAAGGGAAACGATATTGGGAATACTGGAGAGTATTTTGCGGCTCAAACTCTCGTAAGTGCTGTATATGTTATTCAAGAAATTGGCCGTCTAACTCGAGAGAGAGACTGTCAAGATTGTATATAGTAGGCGTACCTCGAATGCACGTTATGCAGTCACAATTGCTTTCTAAAGTCTATTTGCGTGGTTTCACGACTCCATTCAATATCCATTTATTATCAAAAGGGGTGGCGAATGTGTCAACATAACAGTCTCAATCTACGATACGCTTGTCCTTTAAATATATCCCTAGAATTAATATCTACTTTTACGGATTAGATGCAAATTTTTAATTTCACAAATATTCTTTAGTGAATTTTTGCAGCATAAGATAACAGAATGCTGAGAATGATTTTGCTTAATTTGCATATACTAAATTTTGAATTAGTTGCACCATGATGAACCACTTCAATTGTTTCTGGAATTATTTCGAAACTGCTTTGCAATATTTCAACTGGAATTTCTGTAGCATAAGATAACGGAATGTTGAATGATTTTGGCTAAATTTTGAATTAGTTGCACAATGATGAACCACTTCAATTGTCACTGGAATTATTTCGAAACTGCTTTCCAATTTTTCATCTGGAAGTTTTGTGGCATAAGATAAGAGGATGCTGAATGATTTTGGCTAAATTTTGAATTAGTTATGCACAATTGATGATGAACCGGTTCAACTGTACTGGGATTATTCCAAAACTGCTTTGCAGTAGATGTGTTGATAAATGGATAACCAGAAGCTGGAAATTCCAAATTTGGAAACAATACTGGATCATAATGTTTATCTACTTCCACTACTTTCGGTGTTTTATTCTTCATAACTTTCTTGATATCGAAATAGTATGAAATGACGAAAGATCGTATAAAAGTATATAAATTATTTAGTTAACTTCATCAAGTCTAAGTTTGTGAGATGATACATCAAATAAGGTTCTATCTCCAGTAACGGATCTACATTGATAAACAATGTTACACATTAGCATTTAAAAGGTATTCATTTTAATGCAACAAGAAAGTCTCGAATACAATCTCTCTCCGTCGAAGCAAAATGCCACACTATCAAAACATCGGTTGTTTGAGATCAGTTTTCTCTGAAAGAAATAACATTTGCGCCGCTGTAATCGCCATACAGTATATCGCTTTCTCTCATAACGTTCAGGCTTTTTTTTTGATTAGAGGTGTTACTTTCTATCGTGTCATAATCAAGCCAATCATTGATATTGTCACGTGTGCAACTTCTCGATGTATCGAAATTGCTCGGGAAATGTTCGCATGGACAAAGGTGTAATGGTGACAAATATTGGAACAACAACGGGCAAGTTTCGGGTGCGCTAAATTGTAGAGAGTGTCGAGTACATATAGCGTTTGCATGTATCCAACAACTATGGATGTTGGTGTTGGCTGTAGTGCAGTTAATAGAGAAGAAGCAAGAGGAGAAAGAGGAGGTTACGTAGGAGATTGTATTAGGACGAGAGCGACGCAGAGTGGAATGGAGAGTTCAGGCGAGGTCAGGTCACGGGAGGAGAGTTCTGGTCGGTCGATAGAACAAAGCAATGTGCGACCAGAAACGTTGGACAAAATCCTCTACAATACAGGACCAACTTCCTCTTTCCTCTCTTCTTCACACTTAATTGCTACAAATCTCGTTAGCCTTCTTCAAAAAGACCCCAATAAAAACCATCCAACCGTTCTTGTCAGCATTTCAAAACAATGTTCTCACTACCATTAGGAATAAACCGCTGAAAACTTCTGTTTAATTTTCACTATTATTATTATTATTCTTCTTCTTATTCTTTTAATTTTTCTTCAGAGACTAAAGGTGTAATTTAAAAAACTGTCAAATACTTCCCTAGCAGAGAAAAATTTCTGAATTGTGTGCCAATATTGATTAAGCTCAACACCAACAGATAAGAATATTTAAGCCATCAACATGATGCCAGCTGATCCAATAGATATACGTATGAGCGATTATTGATCCAAGATAAAAAGCGGAAGGTTATTTTCAAATAATATAAAAAAGTGTTAACATCAACGTTTGATACTTTACAATAAATCAAACGTTAGATTTCTAAAAAATTTCCAATTCTCTCTAAATTAATTTGAACTCATCATCATTTTCATGATTTCTTCAAATTGAATCCAAATGCGAGAAAGTTTGATAATCAGGTTATCAATTTCACGATTCTAGTCATCATTGATGGACTATTGATGATGCCATGCAATTTAATAAATCAAATTCGATTTATTAACTCAACAAAGAGGTAAACACAGGTAAACAAATGAGAGGTAAAGTACACCTTACACACACCACCAAGTATAACGTGAAAAGGATCTTGAAACGATTCAAACTAAAAAGAAAGGTCCTAGATCTGTCGATTAATTAACTCTTGTATGTATATAATATATACAATCGTGTGCATACAATAAGCGTGATAATGGAGTCAAAGTCAAGTCAGAGATCCGATACGGTCTACGCTCAACTCGGCCAAGGTAAAAAAAGACTCAGGACACTTATTTGCCTGAAAGCAGATGCTACCTCCAAGTGTTTGAGCAGATGTGAAATTTTTACATATATATATTCATCAACCAATGGGAAAACAAATCAATAAGGAACTTTTAACGAAGCCGAAAGGATATATACACGAGTCCTGAACGAAAATTATTATTAACTGTTTGCAATATTCAACTTTGAAGAAAGTGCGAATAACGCTCGCTTCGAGGTTAGACAATTAGCGTTCATCTGCTAATAAAAGGTTTTTCTTCTTATTTTTTTTTCTCCTAAACCCCCTCACACTCTCTCTTTTCTACACAGCGCTCAACACGTCAATCAATTCTCATCATTGTCGACAAATTCTTTACGCACCATTTAAAGAATAATAAATAATTCATCAATGTTTATTCATACAATTTTCATTCTATAGTCGACGACTATTGTTTAAAATATACAATAAACTATCGCTTAACATGCTAAAACGTTTAAAAAAAAATTATTTTCAAATTACGGCAGTTTTCTTAAAATAATTATTTTTTGTCGAATTAGTTGCGAAACTAATAATAATTGTATAGTTGTATAATAATTAATAACTGTTCTATTTTCTAAACTTTTATCGTTTCCAATTATAACGGTTTAGGAGAATAATTCTTTTTACATAACTATTTACTGCAATTGTCATTGTTTAATTATTAAAAATATATATTAAAAATATATTGTTTATAATCATTTCTATATTATTTTCTATTGATACTATAATCGTTACGAGTCAGACTCTTATACCCTTGTGATTTCATCTCGTTTACGAGCGAATTTTCACGCCGTCTAGGCGGAAATTGACGGAACTAGTGGCGCGAAGTTCAAATTTAATGAAACAAGAAGATCAGTAACTAATAAGTTAAAAAATATCTCCTGGGCTAATAATCATCCAATATCTGAATTCGATTCTTGGCACTGATTTCTACATTTCGCAAACTTGGGTCAATATTGGCTTAATCTTGGCAACACGGCTCCCAAGAGTGCTTTAATCTTACGCCAATTATTGTTTTCTCGGGTACCATGATTATCCTCTTGTTTCGAGAGAATATGTAAAAGGTTTACAGGAGAGAAATTTTCCTTTCAATGTATATGAAATTACCAATATACTTTCTGTAGGATGTATATAAAAAACTCGTAAATAGTCCCACGTAATAGTGCCTGCTGCAAGAACCGATTCGTCTACCGGAGCGGTTATAAAACATTCAAACGAAACAACTCTAAATATCTGAATCAATCAAATATTCTAGAAAAGTAATTCACTTCTTGGTTTGTTTTCCTTTTCAATATGAAATAGTTCATATATTAGTTCGAACTATCATAATATCCAACTCATCAACAACACTATATTCCAACCATTAAAGGCAAATTAATTCATAAATGTTGCAAATTTGTTTTTAACGTTCGTGATGCGCATATATAATGTTTCCTTTTTTAAATCTCAATTGCGTAAGAAAAAGATCGATAAATTCAGTTATATTTTTGACCTTCCGGTCTTCATTCGTTAAGAACGTCGTATATATACGTAATCCAGCAGCGTCGTTTTATAGTTAGCAGTTAGTTTATAGAATATGAAAAGAAGCGAGACTGACGAAGTTGTGCGAGCAGGTTTGCTTCAGTTGACCTTGTCCGCCGTGGTCGTTCCACGTGAGGACTCGGAAAAGACAACTGCACGTGCAATTTCTTTACAATTTTCCCCGTTCACCTCGCCTGCAACAAGCGCACACAAGTAATCACCTCGCTTCCCGCTGGCTTGACTTTATTTGTTCAATTTCCTTCCCATTTTTTTTTTGTGTGTGTGAATGTGCTTTTTTTTCTTTGCCTCTCAACTTACGTAGGTACAATAACAAACAAAGAAAAACTTTAAATATAAATAACTGAATCAAACCAATGAATTATTTTCTAGTTTTTGTAAAACACGAATGATTTACTAAAGGAATTTTCAATAATGAGTGTGTTTGTATAAAATTGTAAATAGTGTGAAAATAATGCTTAAAGCTTTTGTTTCAAAGTGTAATGTTACAGTCAAGGCGAGTTTAAATAACTAACTTTTAATAAATGATTCCTTGTCATCTACATTTCTATATGGTACACATACACATGAAACTACCCGGTAAAAAGTGATTCGAGGAAAGAAACTTGAATACCTCTTTTGTTAGACTCTACGATTTTTATTCATTTTTTTAACCTTTTCATAAGCATAATTTACGATTTTGTTTCAGTCAAAATGTTCTTTCGATTATTTTTTATTGCTACCCCGAGAGTAATTGAAAAGGAATAGAAACAAAAGGAAATGTTTCTAAAAAAAGGGAGGTTCAAATCAGATAAAAGAGAAATAACTCCGTAATATGTAAGAGATTTTCCCTTTCTCGTTGCATAATACGATTAAGCACGTAATGTAAAATTCACTACATTGTAAATTCACTTAACAACCATATTATAATTACAGCTATAATGTTCGATCATATACACTCTCAACACGAGGAAATCCATTAAATGTCATATACATCGCGCGCATTTTATTACATATATATTTCTTGGATGAGAAAAAGTTTCTCCATTTATTTTACAATGTATTCAGCAAAAGGTTGAACTGACGTGAGAATAAAGGATTAATCGACGATGGTCATTAGAGCTGCGCTTTCGTGATTGTTCCTCCTCCTCGTGAAACTGAACCCTTCCTTCAATTACCCACATTGTGAATTTTTAAATTACTCCTCGCACCTCTAGCCAAATTCTGTGGTTGAATCCTCGCTTTTGAAATTTTAATCAATTCTCCAGTCTTTTCATTTTTAATGAACTACAAATAATCAGGAACCCCTTCTAATGAAATTTCCATTTTGGATCGTTAATTCTTTTCCGAAACTTACTTCCTTCTTGAATATTATTTACAATATTACTTATTATGGAATTATATCGGATTCGTTGTTCGGAAACTTCTAATTAGACGCATTTTAAAAAAGCGTGAAATATATGTTCAATTGGAAGAATTGTTGCGACAAAAGATTTTCGGAAAGTTCAAAGAACATGAAGCGAGCTTAAATTCCATATAAAGAGATAAAAGTAAAGATTTTCTGGTTGAGCAAGGTTAGGTATTTGACCGCAGATATGCGGGATTAGGGATTTTTACGCAAGGAGAATTCGATCAATAGGTGGAACGTTTCTGGGTGGTCCAGACATTTATCAGAGATATGGTGTCTGTTTAAAGGACTGTAAATCTTTGCGATGACTTCCATTAGCAGACATAGATGATCATTTTTGAATCCATTTTGTCTCTATATATTATAATTCATTACCCAAAAACAGTATGGTATTTCTTGTGAATTATCGTCAATCCATCGACTTTGAAAGTTTATGGCAAAGAGAGAAGAAAGATTGAGTATTTTTTTTTAACAAAAGCATTTCCGATAAGTTTTCAGAGCAAGAAAGAGATGACAAATAGTAAAATGCATTGGCGCGAATACCGAAATATGTATTGCTCGCAAAGTCTGAGAACCAACTCTTCCTGGGGGATCAATGAACTACCCTTCTATCTGCTTTTCATGATTCAACCCCTGCTATTCTGTTTCGCATATAATTTAGTAAACCCCACTTCCATAAACAGACACGAGAATAACTGTCTCAATCTATACAATTTTATAAATACTATATAGAACATTTAACACTTCATTTAACAGACATGACGATGAAAAAAACGTCCAACTTCAAGCTTCACCGACTACTGAATTGAAGATATTATTGATAAAAGAGTTACTGCAAAATTCTTTATTCCAACAAAAAATAATTATACCCAACTGTTCAATTTTGTATAGTAATTATCATCATACTGAAGATAAATATCAATATATCAAAAAGAATAACAGAAATGTCAAGATAAAATGAAAATACATTTCTTTTGATCAAGAGGGTAAATTTTAAAGAGAAGATTCTCACAATTATTATCGATCATTTTAAGGACGTAAAGAGGAAACATTAAAAAAGTTGGCGAAATAACTCATTAAAAAGTTTTCCTCCCCTGTATGTGTGTGTGTCTGATAAATTATTAGAAGCGAATAACTTCTCTTTTTCCATAGTTTGCATCAAACTGCACGGTCAACAATTGAGGAAACTAGTTATCAATTGTTTTCAACTTTTTCCGCGCACGAACTAAGATAAAAACCATAATAACCTGATAAAGTTCAGGTTAGAAAGTACAGGTATATTGTAACGAATTAATCGTTAATATTAGATTATTTAATAAATGCGCAGTTCACGGTGATTTTCAATTGATTGTTTTGGAATCATGAATAAGAATAACGATTAATGATGACAGCAATTTCTCTGGAATATTTTTGACTTTAATTTCTGTTGGAAGAATTTGCCACTTGAAGAAATTGTTTGATTATACTAGAGTGAAAAATCTAACAAAACAACAAGTTTTTCAAAAAGGGTTAACATTTTTGGGTTTGATTTTGGTTGGAGAATTTACCTCTAGGTCAAATTAATTGATTCTTAATGAGAATAATAAGTTTTGACCTGTTTGAACTTGTTTAAACCACTTTTTCAACAAGTGAAGTGAAGAATCTACCAAAGCATCAAGTTTTTCAAAAAGGATTAAATTTTATGCGTTTGGTTCTGGTTGGAGAATTTGCCTCTAGGTCAAAATTATTGATTCCTGGTGGTAGTAATCAAAATTTGACCAGTTTGGACTTGTTTAAACCACTTTTTCAACAAGTGGAGTGAAAAATCTACCAAAGCATCAAGTTTTTCAAAAAGGATTAAATTTTATCCGTTTGGTTCTGGTTGGAGAATTTGCCTCTAGGTCAAAATTGTTGATTCCTGGTGGTAGTAATCAAATTTGACCAGTTTGGACTTGTTTAAACCATTCTTCAACCAATCGGAGTGGAAAATTTAACAAACAACCCAATTTGTCAAAAATGGTTAAATTTTTTGGGTTTGGTTCTGGTTGAATAATGGGACTTTAGATAAAATTAGTTATTAATTAATGTTCGTTTTAAATTCACCTTTAGGAAAATATTCCTACCTCTCCCTATCAATAACAAAGAAAAACATCTGAAAAATTAGTTTCCAATTCAACCCAAACTTTATACAAAACCTTCAAGTGAAATTTCAAAGCGAAAGCATAAAATAGAATATTCGCCACTAAAGCAAAATGCCGTGTATCTTTATGGCGCAAAAGCTCCCATTTCGTGGCACGCAACTGTTAGGGTTGCACATGAAATGTAACGTGATTAGTTCGCTATCGAATTTCACCAACCATGCTTTGGACGGTATACAAGACAAAAAACTAAAAAAAAAAAAAAAAAAA
>JUFY01022856.1:0-24659 GCA_001855655.1 Leptopilina clavipes | reverse complement strand
CACTATAAATTTGAAAAGTATCAAATATTATAAATTTGAAGAGCTATATACAAACACGACCGCACTGATCGACAGTTCGAGCGAAACTCCAATAATATTTATTTAAACCGATTAATATTTATTTTAATGGAATAAAATTTATTTGAAGCGAATAAAATTTATTTAAACCAAATAAAACTTATTTGGAATCGATTAAAATTTATTTGAATCGAATAAAACTTACTTTTAATCGATTAAAATATATTTGAACCGAATAAAATTTATTTCAAGCAAATAAAATGTATTTAAACCGAATAAAACTTATTTGAACTGAATAAAATTTATTCTCATCAAATATAAAGGAGCTTTTTTCACTCTAGGGAGTAAAATGATACATTTTCTACTGAGTAAAGTAAAAATTATGTTTTTCATTTTTTCTCTAGGTATAAAAAGTGACCTTTATTGACCCAAGTGAATTATTTTCCATTAATTAATTAATCATTATTACATTTTTTTTTTGAAACCACATGAAGAGTGGAATGGCACACACAAAATGGTAACACAATGATATCATTAATTAAACGTCATTGGTGAGAATTTAATGATAAGTAATTACGAAAGATCCTATATGGCGTTTGTTAAATTTTATCGCAATCTTCTCGCGATTGGAAATTGAAATCCAATTAGTTGTCGGTTTAATCTGATCAAAGAACATGTTGCTACAATTGTGCAATAATAGTTTAGTTTATTAACGGATTCCTGTGAAAGTTGACAATCTCGCGGAATAATAGATTCGCGTAGTTTCCGTTTTTCCCAATCGGAGAGAGAGAGAAAGAAAGAGAGAATTTAATGAGTATCTCTAAGTGAAAGTTTCATATTGAACCTTTTTTTTAAAATTAATTTAATTAATTTTTTATTCTGTTTTATACAAGAATATTGTATTTTAATATTGTTGTATCATTTTTATTTTATAATATTGTGTTTTTGTTCTCGTTTCGAGAGAATTCAACGATGGAAAATCAAAAGCTTTTTCTAGGTGCGTAAAATAAAAGAAGAAGAAAAAACGGGAAATTGCTAATTATATTTTATATTCAATATTATAATATTCGAGGATAAATTTTTATGAGCTTATTCAATTCAAAACAGTGTATCAGTTCGCAGTGTTTGTGGAGAGAAAAAAAAATCTAGTATGCAATAGCGTCTAATCGGCAAATGAGTAATTAGTTAACAAGTAATACACGGACCTCTTTACTGGAATTACAATGGATGTACTGCATCGTATAATTAGTATTACATTCACGCCTATAAGTTATGGTAACTGCTTATAACGATTATATAAACTTTTCGCAACGGACTTGCACCTTCACGTGAAACAATGTCGCGCTCAATACATTATCCCATTTCAAGAAATTCAACCATGGCTTTGACATTTCTTATTCAGTTTTTTTTGCCAAGCGCAATAAAAAAACAAAAATTTTTTCCCTTTGAACAATTTTCGATTTTCTTTTTTCATTGTGTGGTATAATTTTCGTTTTATAACTATGTCGCAACTGTATTTGATTCAAATATACGGAGAATGTGGTTGAAATATTTATAATTTAAATATACATGTGTGTCGGATCACATTGTGATTGATGACCTAATGGTGAAAACTGGTGATTATTTAGAAACGATTTCAATTGTCTTAAATGCTCACACTGAAGATGAACATTTACACCTATAATTGTTGTCTTGCCTGAGTCAGGTTGTTGACTTGAGTCATAAATGTGTGAGAGCACAAAAGACGCGCACTTTAACGCCGCTATTATATGTCATTAAATCTTCACAAGTCAGGGATGATTTATCGTACAAAAAAAGATAAAATATTTTTCCATTATTAGAACAAAACGAAAAATGTTCGTGAAATTAATCCAGTATTTACCGTCCCAAAATTCTTTTCAAATAATTTTTAATTGGTCCAAATAAAATTTATTTCAAGCAAATAAATTTTATGCGGTCCAAATAAAATTTAATCCAAGCAAATAAATTTTATTAACTCCAAATAAAATTCATTCGATTTAAATAACTTTTATTCGAAGCAAATAAATTCGGTTCACATATAAAAATAAAAAAAATCCAGAATGAGACCTTTAGAAAGTTCTTTTCTCTTCTTTTCTTATTTAAAATAGGTACATATTTCTATTCAGTCCAAGAGAAAGACGCATAAAGACAAAGCGTATTTTAATTTTTCAAAATTTGACTCGTTTTCCGGGATCTTTTAAAACTATAATAATAATAATAATAATAATAATAATAATAATAATAATTTTTTAAACTCCCCGCAAGTGTCGGAAATGATATATAACAAAGTGCAACAACAAGAAGAAGAAGAAAGTTCGTTCAACAAATAATACATGAGTTATGTCACGCGTACAATATATAAACTTTTTAATCTGAATCTCTCGATCGTCTTATAACAATGTTTCGTAACTGCGGCCTCACATAATGAGACAAATACACTACAAAACTGCATTGCAAATTCTCGAGCAAGTTTTGAAGCCATCAGTGAAAACTTGTCAGAGATTGTATGTATTTAAAGCATCACGTGCATCAAGACAGGTGCCTGCGATCCACGTATGGATTATCTCTCGAGATGAGTGAAAGAGAAAAAGGAGACCATTGACATTTAAGCGTGCGATAATAACAAGAGGTGAATTACCAACACGTATCGTTATGCCATAAGGCGTAACGATACACGTGTACCTGCATACAGTCAACAACTTTTTTTTTTTCACATGTTTCGAGAGATATTCTGCATTTTTCAATACAACTGTTGTACAAACTTGATTCATCATTTACAGTTTTACACTTTTGCTAATTATTTTCCATTTCTAATTTTCATTCTCTTTCGCAGAAGAGTCAACAAATTTTCAATTTTCTCTTTAGCTTTTTTCGTTTCTTTTTTCAAGAATTTAAAATACAAATGATAAAAGGATTCGAATCACCTTTACGATTGAATGTAAATCAAAGGTGTATAATCTCTTTAAATACTCTTTCGATTAAGAATGATTATGTCACGAGTTCTCCAATCACTGTAAAGAAGGATCAGAGAACTATTGCCTCACAATTGACAGATAGTTTGACCCGTGAACCAACTCTCGCTGAATCTGGGTTATAGAATAGAATTCCAAGAAAATATATATATACATAGATCGAAGGGAATTTTCATCCGTTTTTGATATTCACAATTACAATCAAAAAGACGCATTTTCAAAATTGAAAATTACCATTTTCAATAACTTGAAAAAATAAACCAATTAAATAATAAATAATAAATTTCAAATTTTGCGATGAAAAATATTTTTTAATTAAAATCGAAAAATTTTCTCAAAGATATTGAAGTGAGAGAAAATAAATAAAAATCTTTCAAAGTAAGTCTCAAATGTTGCGTAAGTGAAAAGTAATTTTTACTGTTTTAATAACTCGTCGTAAATAACTTATTGCACTTAAACAAATTGCCTGTTAAAGTTACACCTTTTTTTTTGCATATTTAATGAAAAAGATTTTTTTACATTAATAATAATTAAAATAACATTTATTGGTGTTGAATTAATATTTGTTTCGCGAGAATTTTTTGAAAATTGAATATTAACATTCTTTTTTCTTTTAGGACCAAAGGAATTTAACTTTGGAGGACGCAATTATTTCTTCAGTGGTCATGTACCACAGCATTCCTCCCAGAGAGTCGACTGGTTAGATGCCAGGAACATCTGCAGGGAATACTGCATGGACCTTGTTTCCATAGAAACACAAGAAGAAAATAATATGGTCTTCAAACTCATCAAGTCAAGTACGTGAAATTTTCACCATTATATTTCGTTCAAATATTAATTTTCTATCACACTCAATTATAATTATTTTTGTAATTATTATAATTATTATCACAATTTTTGTAATAATAATTATTATAATTATAAATTCTGAAAATTAATTGCAAGAAATCGTTGAGAATTAAAATTCTATTTGATCGTCACTATAACATTTTTTTTGTATCAAGATTTATCTTCTTCCTCAATTTATATATCAATTAAGAAAGGTGAGAATCTGAAGAAAAAAATATTTTGGGCGAAAAGAAAAGATTAATAAGTTACGGTGTCAAAATTGAGTATAAACTAGAATCTTACATAATCGCGTTATGAAATTTTGAATTTTTATTTATAAGCGTTTAATGTCAGCTTCGTTGGTGATTTATATTGATTAACGTGTTTTCAATATGCGAATGTGAAATATGATTGCACATGTTTCGAGACACTTTTTAATCTTTCCTTTTATCTTAGAATTCTTATAAATATTATTTGAAAATTCTACATACGATTTTGATATTTTCTCCCAATTTTAATAATTATTGAATAATAATTTCCAATCATAACAAAATTATTATAATCGAAAATAATTTTATTTTCAAATATAACAATGGTTAAAAAACAATTATTAAACAAAATTATTTTCAATTATAACAGAACAATGTCCAAATATATTCAAAACTTTGATAAAAATCATTAACAGAATCATTTCCAACTGAATTTTTCTCACTTTCTTTTTTTTCTGTTTTAAAATAAATTTCTCCTCCTCGTTTATGCGAGTTATTCATTACAGACATTTTTTAATCAAATTCAAATCGTTACTTTGGTAACCACAAAAGTCTTTTTCTTCATTTAAATAATTCATCATCGTTAGAAATTAAGAAATCTCACGAACAAGGTCATTGTATATTTTAGAAAACCAGAAGCGGAAACAGAAGATAAACTTTCATCTCTTTTTACAATTCTGCAAACAATATTATTTTAACAGAATAGAAAGAAATAAGAAAAATGATTTTGAATAATATCCAGATAATCATTATTAATATCCTATAATTATTTTCTTAATTGATAAATACATTGTTTATGTGTATAATAGTTGCATAAATGAATATTTTAATACAAAATTATCAGAACACATTTTCCATACTTTTCAATTGAAATCAAATTGATGAGACAAGCAATTTCTTACTTTAAAGATCTTAATCATTTTCTTGAGTCAACTTTACATAAAACGTTGAACAGCAAAAAAAAAAATAATAATAATTCTGATCTCAATGAATTTCTATAAATTCTTCAATCTCGAAGAAAAACGCAACGCTGAGAATATTTATCCACGCAATTATTCACTCATCCGTTAGCACTTTAATCTTATCATTTATAGTTTCGCACAATTTCATTATAAATTATGAATATTATGCCACCGTGAAGGTGATGTGTAGATGAGATCAGAAGTGATTGCAAAGTATGAAAAGCGTGTCTCTTTTGATATCCCTTAAAGTTGAAAATGTGACGTCAAAACTGTCAAGGTAATATGTGGGGAGTTCTTTACAAAGTGGGTTGAGGCTAGAGTCGCTTCTTTTTTTTTATATAAAATTGCACCTATGCGTTAATATCGCCATTAAGAATTTCAAAAAGAATAAAAGTAATATTAAATAAATAACCAAGGTGAAATCAATTTCACTAATCTAGATGCTGTGACAATTTCATATTTGCTTTCTCGCGCTCGTATTATTCTTTAAACGCAAGGTCAAAGCGCAAAAGGTGGTTAACCACAAATCTTTATTAGAATCTTTAATGTCAGGGAAAAAATCTCTCTGACCCAAGCAGCTTTAATTATTTTAATCTTCTGGTACAGTCAAGTCATTCTTCTCTTAATTTATATCATCTGCAAATTCAGATTTTTTGCCCGAACCTAAAAAAAGAAAGTAAATTAAAACTTTTTGAATTTATGTATTTTTTCCTTAAATTTTTAGATGACGTACCCTACATCTGGACATCCGGTCGTCTCTGTGACTTCAAGGGTTGTGAAAATCGTCGCGACTTGGAACCAAAGGCAATCAATGGATGGTTCTGGTCAGCGAATAGAGTTAAATTAACACCAACGAATCTTCTTCCCAACGCTTGGACCTACAATCCATGGTCAAAAACTGGTCACAAGAAACAACGTCAGCCAGATAATGCCGAATTTGATATTAATGGCACAACGGAATCATGCTTGTCAGTTCTCAACAACGTCTACAATGACGGAATCGCTTGGCACGATGTTGCATGCTATCACGAGAAACCTTTCATTTGCGAAGATTCCGAGGAACTTTTGAATTACGTCGCAAGCACCAATCGAGGAATTCGTCTTTAAATCTTCATTATATCATCTTTTTCTAAAGATCCTCAATATTCATTTTCTCCAATCTTTCCCAACTGTTCAGTATTTTGTTCCAATTCAATTTTCAATTCAATTTCTCTGTTCAATGTCTTCTTCCTTTCTTTTTTTATGTCTTTTTTATCAATTTTGTTTTAAGACTCCTTTTTTTGTAAGATTAGCGAGAGATGATCCTTCGTAAGTGATCAGAGCATCAACCCAACGTGTTCCATAGCTGTATAATTCACAAATATTCTCAAAAGAGAAGAAAAATTGAAAAAAAATATATATATACTTTTATACTTCAGTTTACCTGTAATTATGATAATAATTGATTTAAAAAAAATATTGATAATGTACACAACATATTTATTGATAATGCATTAATTCGTCTCTTGTACAAACAACGAATAAATTGTGACTTATAGAGAAACGAAAAATATTTTTTTACATCACGTATAAGAAATGAAATAAAGGATTTAATACCCATTTTGTTTGTTTTATACCAGAGAGAGAAATTTTATCAAACCTTGTTTTTTATTTTACTAATATTATTCGTTATCAGCAGCGATTGATCCATCATCGCCTTGTGGTTCCTCATCGCCGAAAGATTCAACTGATTCTGGTTCCGATTCCTCCATTGAATTAACTAAATGTAAGTTTGCTTTCCGCCTAGCCAGTGGTTTACGTTTATTGTCAGAAATCATTTTCCGACTCGTAAATTTCTTCCGTCTTGGTAAGGACGTTGGATCTGAAATGAAAATTTAGGAAATCAGACAAAAATTAAAGAATAGAAAATTGTCTCGTTTAACGTACGATCTTCTGGAATGTTGTTCTGTTTACGAAGTTCGGCGCGAATTTGTCGATTAATTATTTCTCGACATTGTGCATCAAAACCGCTGGGTAACCAGCCTAATTTTGCATCACATTTCGTTCCAGCCAGGGGCTTTGGAAGTTTTCTTAACATTTCCTGAATTTCTTCCACATGAATGTCACAATACTGTTTAAGAGAGAAAAAATAAATTAAAATTCGAAAAAAAGACATTAAATTTAAAATTCAAATTTCAAACCATGTAAAACATCTGTCGAGAGGGAGGAATGACCCCTTCTTTATAGATATAAACATTCTCGTTCAAATTTCGTTTCTTCTTTTGCGTCTCCTGACTGAAATTTGGCGAGAGAATCATTGTTTTCTGCTTTGAAACTGGAGTCGATTTATATGGCAAATTATATTCGGAATAATTTCTTTTACACTTGACAGTGGCTCCCAAACCATCTGAAAATTTTTAAAACCCACTCAAAATAATTACATAACAGTCAAAAATTAAATAAGACAAGATTAAAAAAAAATAATAAAAAGACAGTTTCTTACGCATTGCTTTCAATCGATAATCCAATGTTTGATATTTCCTTGCCGTGGGATCTTTCCTTGGATCGTAGCCAAGTTTCACCCACATAACTCGCCAGGGACCAGTGAGAAAATAATAAGCCACAGAGGGCAATAAAATTTTCAATTGATCACTCGTGAAATTTGTTTTATGCATCAATGCATTTTTCGACCAAACTGGACGTTCTTGGAATAATTTTTCAATTTTCTCAAGATGGAAATTTTGCAAAAACTTAACTCTCATTGCAGTGTCAATGCCTTTCGGTGGATTAATGGGAACTTCAGGATCAGTGAAATTGACAAAATTCGAGAAACCATGTCGTCGTTTTCTCGTTTTTCCAATCACATTCATTGGCTCTGAATCTAAGACAGTTTTTGGTATGTACTGTTGTACACTGACCATTCTACTGAACGCAGCTGGTGGCAAGAAATAAGGCACTTCAACGTCCAACCATTTATACCGTGGAATATCCTTTGGATATATTTTATCGTATATACATTCCTCTTCATTTGTTATCGGATCTTTTACTATTGGCAAATATTGAAAATCGCACAAATCTGAAATACATGAAATGAATCATTTTTATTGTCATTTTTATACTAATGTAGGTAGTACAGTTTTTTTTTTTTTAATAAATTTTTATAAAAAATAAAATATTAACATACTTGTGAATTTAAATTCCGTGTCGACTCGTCCCAAAACTTTGAGTTTTGGCAATTGATAGTCTTGATCGGAAGACAAATTTTCGTATTTTTGTCTATCGAAAGCGGGCGGAATATTTTCTGGAGCACCATATGGATTATTTCTATTAATACCCTCGGATTCGGGATTATTTACATTGCCATGTTTCTTGGTGTTTTGTGTACTATTTTGTTGTAGTAATTCACCATCATTTACTTGAACGGCTCTCGACTTTTTTACCCTCACGCGTAATAAAAAACCACAAGTATTGTTTCTATCGCCACAAGCTGGTTTACTGTAATCTTCTTCGGGTCTAAATCGCAATTCTAGTCGTCTGTTATTAACATCAACTGCCTGAAAAGAAAATTAATGTACGGTTGTAATGATAATTTACTAATTTATAAACGACAGAGTTTTTAATTTAATACCTTTGATATTCCATTGAGTCCTCCTAGTGTTCTGATTGCGTTGTCAGGATTAATAACATTGCCAGGATATTTAATGCAAATTAACTTGCGATCAAATCTATGACCACCAGGAAGAATTACACCTGTGAATTCTTTCGCGCTCTCGATAACTCTCAAGTATGGTCTTTTACCTTTCTGGGAAGTTGAAGTACTAGGAGTCTAAAACATCATTTGTATTTTAAAATAAATTCATTTTATACCCTAAATACGTATATAATAATAAATAATTACTCAATATAATTTTAAATTTTATCAAATTAAAAAATGAAAACAATCATTCAAGTATCAAAACAAACCAGAGAACATAACCTCTAAAGAAACAATCAATATTTTTACTATTATAGCATAATTATTTACATTAAGTGAGAAGATTGTTTGTAATAAATAATTACCTCTTCGAGATCGTTAAAATTTTCAATAACCAGAGAATCTTCACTATCTATTTCGTTTTGACAGTCCTCGAGTGTAAAATCTTTGTCCTTTTCATTTTCATATTCATTTAGATCTTCGGCACTTTCAATTGATTCATTAGACTCACTCATTTTTTTTTATTGTTGTAATTAATCAATAATTACATTGACAAACAATTTATTATTTAAATTATTGTTTATATACACAGTTTTCCAAACAATAACACGCACTTATTGAATTAAGGTTATGTTACACGCTGTACCGGTGAGTATACTATTATTTTCACGCGAGCAAGTTGGGTTGTCATGCTACAGGTTCAGTTTCTTTAAAAACGTTTCCAAACTGTTTTGTTTTGACTGTTGACTGTACCAGAAGTGATCATCATCATTTAAGAAAAAGAAGGAGATGAAAAAAATCACACATTACAGAATAATATTAACTAAATGTAAACTAAATTTAAATAAAAAAAATCACATTTACCTAATTAAAAATGGAAAAAAATTAGAAAAAATACTAATTGAAAAAAAATTATTAATATTCCTTTTATAGGTATTAATATTAATAATTAATACTTGTAAATTTCTTTAAATTTATTTATTATTAATTATTAATTAATATGTCTATTAATTAATAATAAACAAATATGAAAAAAATAATAAGTAAATAAAATAAATGAATGAAATTTAATTTTTACATTAGTGAATTAAATGTAAAAAAAATCAATAATGAATTAAAGGATATTTTTCATTGTTGTTACATAAAAATAATTTTACCGGGAAGTTCATGATAATTAAGAAAGATGGCACATCATTTGTAATAAAATTGTTATCAAAATGATTATTCGCAACTATAATGAATCATTCTGAGTTCAACGAAGGTCGCAAAAGTTATTAAAAGGGGAAAGTTATGAATTTTCGAGTGTCAAAAATTATTTTTCCATTTATCATCCAATTTTCGTGACATGGAAAAAAGTAATTTAAAATGGAGAATGCTTGTTCAAATAATAGAAATTTAAATAATAATTCTTCTCCTATTCAAAATTCACTAACACCTAATAAAAGAAACAACATTAATTTGTTGTACTGCCGAATTTGTTTCGAAGGTAAATAATATTCTTCCTATATGGTAAATTAATAATTTAATCAATCCTTTTTTTTAATTAAAAATTAAAAATACTAATTGGTATAAAATAAAAAATATGTTTAAACAAAAATATAACTAACAGCAATAATCAGTTCTAATAACAATAACAATAATAATAATAATAAAATTTTATTAATTTGTTATTATTTTACCACTTTACTGTCATTTATTTTTTAGTTACTAAATTTTCTTTTTTATTTTATTATTTAGATGAAAATTCAGGGGAGTTAATTGATCCTTGCGAGTGTTCAGGTTCATTGAAACTTGTACACACGAAATGTCTTGAAAAATGGCTTTCAATTTCAAATACAAATCAGTGTGAAATTTGTAAATACACTTTCCTAATAGAAAAGAGGGACAAACCTATTCACGAAGTGAGTATTTATTTTCTAATCAATAATCATCAATATCAGAATTTAAAAAATTTCTTATTACAGAAAGAATATTTTAATAATTTTTTAATAGTTTTTTTTTAATTTTAATTCAAGTAAATTTTTATTGTTAATTTTTTATTTACAATAAAAATACGGTTATTTATATAAGTGTATATTATTTAAAAATTAAAAAAAAAAATGCAGTCATTATTCCAATGGGGAAAGGCAACCAAAATTTATAGATGGAGGAGAATCTTTGGAGATTTAATCGGTATAATTGTGTTGACACCCCTTTGTTTGGGAGCTTCCTATATGTGTGCCATAGGGGCCATAACATATTCACGAATGAAAATTAGGGAAGGATTTGGATTAGCAATTTTGTGTTGCATGCTAGTGTCAACTTATTTTTTTTGGCTATTTATCATATTAAGGTATTTTAATTCTTTTCAATATTCAAAAATTTTTTTGCTATTAAAAAAAATTATTTTTATTTCTACTATAAATAAATTTAATAAATTAAAAATATTATTAAATAAATATATTTTTATTATAATTGTTTAGTGGCAATTGCAATAATATTATTTATTGCAATTGCAATAATATTATTTATTGCAATTGCAACTAAAAAATTATAATAGAATTTATTTAATCTCTAGGAACTTAGATTTTTTAAATAAATTAATTATTTAAATTGTGAGAAATAATAAAAAAAAATTTATCTAGGTTTTATTACAAGTCTTGGAGACACTGGTGCAATTTTAATCAGGATATAATACTTTTAGTGAAGCATCGAGATCCAAATCAGTCACAAAAAATGGAAATTCAATCGCAACGAAATTGGAGAAATCAGGAAAATTCGTACAACACAATGGTTCCCAATTTTACCTGGTTTTCCAATAATTACAATAATCGTCGTTTCTATCCAATTTTTAATTTTTACGAGAATACCAGTTATGTTTGATAAAAGCATTTTATATAGAAAATCAATATTTCTTATTTAAAAGAATGAAAAATATTATATTTGTTGTTACGTGTATATATATTTACTATTATTTATTTTATGTTGAAAGCATATTGATTTTTTTCTATAAAACTATACAAAAAATATTTCCATATGAAAATTGTAAAAATCAACTCAGTAATAACAAATTTGTTATAAATCATTACATATTCCAAATGAATATATTGATATAAAATTTAAAATATTAAAAAAAAAATTTTATAACAAAGAATATTAAAATTTTTGCACCTTTTTATGTTACTATTAGTGTATTAATTTATTTTTAAATGGAAAATTATCTCATATGTAAAATAAGATAATTATCTTTTTGTATTAATTTTATAAATTTTTCCAAAGTTACAACTTTGAATAATTTTTTTTATACAATCTTTCTCTTTACAAGAACATTTTTGCAAAAATTTGTTAATATTTTTGATTGTGTTACAAATACGAAGAGAGGAATTTTAACAAGTATTATTATGTCCTCTCAAAATTTTTTACAATTATTACTGAGTTGTTTTCTAACAAATTATTACTTTTCACGGACGATACAAATTTTCCTTTCATTTTCACGAATACCGTGTAAAAAAATACTGTAATTTTACAAAATTCAGTATTTTTTAAAACTATTTTTGAATCTTTATATTAGTTTTATTTTGTTAAACGTTATCGCATGTTATATATGTTCTAATTTCGAAAATTTACAAGTCAATGAAACAATTGAATAAAAGATAAAAATATGTTTGAGTTACAAGTTTTTCATTATACGATCAAATAAAAATTTTTTTAATTTTCAGTAAACTGTGCAGAGAATAATATTCCTATAAAGGAATTTTTTCTTACATTCCTGAACTTTTATTAAAAAAAAAAAGAAAAACTCGGAAAAGTAAAAATCCGAAAAACTGGAAACTTTTCCACACGCGGGTAAACAAGTCTTTAATAAATTGTTAAATACTAAAGTCTTAAAGACTTAAATATTAATTTTAATATAAATATTTAAAAAAACTTTTCTGTTGGAAAAACTGACCTTTCCTTCTGGATGTAGGTCAATGGATAGAAGACTACTGTTATTAAACGATGTCAAGAATCAAATTTCGCTTTCAAAGTATAAACCAAACAAAGTAATAAATGATAATCTACATTTTGAAATTATTAATTGTTTATTTCAATTAACTCTTATATTGTTTACTACATCTCGTTTACGAGAGAATTTTCATGCCACCTAGGCGAACAGTTACAAAACTATTGGCGCGAAATTCAAATTTAAAATCTTTGTTTAAGAGAGAAAGAAACTGTTTGTATGAATCAGAAGAATTCTGCATCAAGTGAAGAATATTTTTTTCGATGAAGATATATTCACATCGGAAGAGTGTATAGAGTGTTGCTTAAAATGAATCCTAACGTAATGATGAAAGATTGTAATAAATTACGAACATTGTAGAAGAAAATTGATGACCATGATTGTTAATAGTTGGCAATCGCTTCATTGACCCTCTCGCAGAGTTGAATTCTTTAACTTTAGCGACCAAGACTTATATTTCGTAAACTGGGTTATTGTATGAAGTATACTTGTGATTCAGGTCGATTGTGGATTGTAGCTTTTATTTGCCACACATATTCTCCACTTGTAGATCGACACGGGTCTTCGGCACTTCATTTCACCCGCATCGAGGGTCACTCTCGCAAGGATAAACAAGAATCTAGAGGCAGTGGAGTAGAAGTGTAACAGGTAAGACCTTAACAAGTATTGTATGGCGCTTGACCCAGAAAACTCTTCTGCATTCTATCGATATACGAAAGCGTGTTCAGCTATTCTAAAAACTGTACATTCCTAAGGGATTATTTTGGATAATGAAAAATTAGAATCTGCTCTAGACTCATATTCATAGCTAAATCCGTTGGTTCTTCTTCGAACTTAAAAAATAACGATAAATTTTAGGTCTTTTTCAAAGCAACCAAGAGAGAGGAGAGCTTTTTATTCTTTATCCTTCTATTCAAACAAATTCCCGAGGCGGTTATTGCAGCCAGGCCCGATCTAAAACAATCTAAAAGCTGCTAAAATTTACAAACCACTTTTTCGCACTTTAGGTCTGTGAGACCCAACTTTTCAATGCTCCTCCACAATTTCTAAACAACCGAATTAATTATCGCTCCAATAGTTAAAAGTAAAGTACCCTAAAAACTATAATTTTAGTTTTCTGCAAATTTTAGATGACGATGATGATGATAATAATAGACATTAAAAGAATATACAAATGTTTATACGTATTTAGTAACCTACTTTTAAAAAAATTCTATAATTATTCTCCGAATGTTAAGTAGGTGATTAGTAAAGTTTTAAGAATATTATCATTCATTTACTATGAATTGAGGAAACTATGTTGATAAAGTTCTGAAAAAAGTTGATAAATAATAAAGTTTATAATAATAATTAGCATTTTATATCCATCAAAGTCATTATTATATCAACCATTCAAGTGAGAGAACTTATTAATTATTTATACAAAAATAAATTCCATATTTGAAAATTTTTTCTTTTACAAAATTTAATTTTCTCACGTTAATTAACTAAATTTTTACCAGACAGAAAATTTTCCTCTAATCTAAAAGTTCTAAAAAATGTAATTCCTAAGCTTCATTTAAAATTAAAAAAAAAAAATATATATATATATATATATATATTTAAAGAATTCAATGTTTTCATTTATTGCATAAATAATTTCTTAAATTTCTCCTTAGTTTCTTTATAAGCGATTCCAATTATAGAAATGACCATGATATAGTTACCCCTACCACATTTTAATATATAAAAATAATCAGATGGTTGGCTTTAAGTTGTACGTCACCATTGCATATTACCTTATCAACAACAAAACATGCATTTTTAGTGTAATGACGCAATGAAATTGAGATCAATTTTTAAAAAATACCGCCACATGTAAGTTTAATCGGGAGCGAAATTAAAATATGTTAAAAATATTCTAAAATTCTAAAATTTTATTTCGGAATTTTACAACAGTTTTCTAAATTTTGATTTCTATAAGTCTGTTTACTACTGTAAAGAAATAAAAATAATAATTTTCCACTCCACATTGAACAAAAATATTCATAAAATAGATTTTGCAAAACATTCAAAATAATAAATAATAAAAAAATGTTTTATATTAAAATGTTTTATAAAATAATGTTTTATATTAAAATGTTTTATAAAATAATGTTTTATATTAATAGAACGTAATTTGTTCAACTATGTAAAGAGTTAAACAAAAATATTCTCTAAATGATGCTAAGTATGGCAATTTTAAGAAAAATGAAACTGCTTGCAAGAAATTATCAGATACGAGAACAAGTAGTCTTAAATTATTTAAGGCAGACCTCGTGACGATTTCTTTATATTGTATAATATAGCGAACAGAGTTTAATAAATTATAGAGTCTTCCATTCTTTTAATCAATTTTTTTTCTAAATTTTCTCCTCCAATTAATTTCACTATTTTTTCATTGACATACAATACTTATCGAATTTGTCTAAACATTAAACACAACATTAATAATTCAAAAAACAAGTATATAATGAAGAATTGGTTAATATATAACTCATAAAAAATTTATATTAATTAAACATTAAATAATTTGTAAATTAAGACTTTATTTTAATATCAAAATCAATTAAATACGCAGCGAAATGTATGTACAGTAAAAAAAAAAATTAATGATATTGAAATAAATTAAAACTTTATATCCTGAAGACATAAGGTCATCCCCTTATTTTATGAGTATATATACCTATACCAACTAAACTAGGTTATTATTACTAATTTACTTTCGATTTCCTGTTAGATCTAAGTTCATTAGAAAGCATATAATAATATTGAAGGTAGAGTTAGTATAATTTCCCAGAAACAACCTTTTATTTTAAAACAAAAAAATTCTCTTAATTGATGCTTTCATTATAATATGTGCTTAATATTTGTTTAATTTCAAAAGTCATTTAGTTAGCAGAACCAATAGCATTAATTTTTTTCCCTTTTTTTAAATATTTAATAAACGTATTCTTAATACGTTTACTTTTCTCGTTAGTTCTAGAATTAAATAATCATAAAAAGAAATTCTTAAAACATTATTTATTCCTTTTATTGTCCCTTCATTGTTGGTAATTTGTTTTTTAATGTATCATTACTACAACATATAAATTATGGTACGTAATGACCGACTGTCATTAACGTTTATTTCTTATTGGATTCATTAAATTAGGATTAGGAGTGACCCAGTTTATTGGAAAAGTAATATTTACATTACTGTGGCAAATATTATGTCAAAAATGGCTCAAAATTTCCGACTGAGAAGAAAACGTGACAATGGGAGTAAAAGAGAAATCTCGGTCTTTCTCTTTCCCTCTAATTGTCCCCACTCCAGCGCTAGCGAAGCGCGCAGCGCAATGGGAGTAAGAGAGAAATCTCGGTCTTTCTCTTTTCCTCTCATTGTCTCAACTTCCGATTCTTCCTAGTTTTAAATTTTACGTTTTAAAAACCATTGCGATGTGAATGTTGAGTTGATTTTTTTACAAAAAAGGAATTCTGCAGTTTTATGAAAAATGCAGCGATTAAAGCGAATCTTTCCTACCGGAACGAAGAAGGGGAGGGAGGGGTTGCAAAGTGCGAGTACTAACCCCGACTCCACCCTCACCACAGCCCTAATTATATTCTCCTGACAAAGCCGGGAACTTGACACACTGAACCTACTGAACTGCGTCACCTTATAGTGTACCAACCCTTAGGCAGATATGCAGGATGTTCATATTTTTTTCACCTTAACAATTACCTGACAAATGGCGCTTGCGCGTCGCTATGACAACAAATGCTTCCTTGCCTTTGGTCGCCAGTTATTTCCATCAAACGTACCTCAGGCGTAGACCGAGGCATATAAAAAAAAACAAAACGTTCTCCAAATTCAAAATACAACCACGTTCTCTATTAGTTCACCAAACAAAAAAAAAATTTCCACCCTTTCAAACAAAGAAAAAAAAAGGAAAATCAACCGAAAAATACCAACACTCACATTCATATCAACGGAAACATCGAATTTAAAGTTCGGCCAACAAGTAATCTCCAAAATTTCAACTGATTTTTGTTTCATTAAAACAATTCTCATACATAACTGTCATTGAAAATTAAAATTGAAACAGAAAAAAGAATATCATCGAAAAGTCACGTTTAATGAACTCGAGCTGGAAAAATGAAGTGTTTCCAGTGAGTTAAGCAACAAGTTCAAGGACACTGAAAATTACAATTCAAGTATCCCTCAATATTTCATCAGCAACATTGAATAATTATTCTCTTACATGTGGACTGTAATTCTACTGAGTTTAATTCTCAAGACAATTTTAAAGAAATTGCGACGAGTTGACTCAATTTACGCGATTAATCCGCCAATCGAAAGACGGATAAAGGAAAAAATCAAATTTCACGGCTAAATGGATTTACTTGACATTTCTTTTTCCCTGTTCGTTTTAATAAATTATTATTGGAAGAAAGTTTGAACTTTCAGTGGAATAAAAACAAGAAAAGTCTGTGCATTTTTTTTCTTTTTTTTGTTTTGTTAAAGTGTGACCTTCAATTCTACCTATAGTTCCAGTGGAACATGGTTCTCTTTTTTAAATACAAATAAATAAAAAAAAAACGCTCATGTGAAGTCAATCGAGAAAAGTGTATTTTGAAGTGTTAAGAATTGACGGGCTTTTTTTAAGCCCATGCTTCCAAACTAAATTTCAGATTTTGAAAGCATGTGAGTACATGGCCGCCGAAAAATTGCGCCACTCTCGGAACAACCTACTATGGGCATCTGCCTGGACACTGGTGAGAATTTTTGTTTTCATTTTTTTTTAATTTTCCCTCCTATTTTTAGATCTTAGTTCAATTACATGATGGAAAATTCTATAAAGAAGAAACGAAACCAAACCGTAAGTTCGAATAAACAAAAAATCAAGAAAAGAATCAACCATTTTACTCGCATCTAAATTCAAAACAACTTTTTTCAAGTTTTGGTAATTTTTAATACCGAATTTCTTTAGCATATTACAAAAACTAGTCTGCAAAAAAGAAATTTTATTTTATGTTCGTAGCATTTATAAGACTTTATTAATTTTTATCAGTACTTTCAATGTACTAAATGCAATCTGCTAAAATCTGTTAGTTTTACATGACATCTTTTAAATACTATTGCAATATTTTACAAATAAAATAATTGTCTGTTTTTTAAAACACAAACAATTAGAGAAAAAAGTGCAAAATCACTCTACATCAATTATTATTGGTAATAAAAACTTGTACAGGCTAAAAACGATTAATCTTATAAAAACATCTCATTTTTTTTGCAAAATTAGTTTTCTTTTTTCTCTAAAAAAAAAAAAACCTTTCTGACTTTGTAGACGTGAACCAAAATATATCGGTCAGGTGTCAATAACCTTTGAGGTTTTATCTTTTCACCTCAAGTGACCTCTCTCAGATCGAAACTTTGTGCGAACTTTTCTCTGTTTATTAACACTGTGTCCAATGCTATGCCTTGTTATTAAGTATTAACTATTCACGTTTCATTTACACTTTGCATTCTTTAACGCGACTGCAAACATTTTTTCAAGAAAAACTTCCATTTTTCTCGTCAAAAACAATTTTCAATATTATTTTCGAAAAGATAGTCTTTCGTTTCTAACAGATACGATAGTGTCATGTATATTTTTTCATTTTCCCAAATTTTACATGCTCTAATAAAATTGTAAATAAAAATTTATAATTTTATTCTTTCAAAAGAATTCTTCTGAAAAATTTATCAATATACATTCATTTCAAAATGTATATAGATATATATTGTCGAAGTAAACCTGTTGCACACTTGTGTTTATTTTTTTCCTACTTGCTTATAGTAATATATGAAATAATATTTATATGTGACAATAAATAACAAAATAAACATAAACGGGACAAAAAGACCTTCGAAATAAGGGTATATAGTAAAAAAGCTCACAAAACTAAACGAATTATTGAAAATATAATTTTTAAAGGAGATAAAGTTTTCTTTACCTGAACAATCATCAATAAATTCAACACCTAAACATCTAAGACTGAAAAAATGATTTTATTTGAGCTCAAAATACCTATAACCTAGATCCAAGAGGGTAGTTTTCAAAAAAAGAAACCGGATTTCAAAATTTCTCGATGTCCATCTCAAAAATCTTTTACCCCATCATGAAGAATTACCTCAAACAATAATAATTTTCTCATAATTATTATGAAAAAATTAACAAAGTCAATAAAAAAGAGATTTTTCCCCCATATTTCAAAGGCATAAAAATGAAAATAAAATAGTTCGAAATGAAGAAATATTTCTAAATCTTTTTCTCATTTATGGTATATTGTATTATGTGGAAATTCCACAAGTATGTAGATTAAAGATTAAGAGAAAATATTTGTTTGATGCATTTTTTCGCTTTCATTATCGATTTGCAAGATATCCTGGTGACTCTGCAATTCAATAAAAGTTCATGAAACATGAGTTCTTGTTAGAGGTAAAGGTCGTAACTTGCATAGTTACGTGCATGTTTATGTGACACATATACACGCAAATTGTTGTAATATGACAGACATATGTATGTATTCCGATCGATGGAGTCTCTTTTCAAAGGCTTTGGAAAAAAGGAAAACATCAGAAAACATGTTTTCATGTGCGAATAATCACTATGATTATTTTTCTTCTTTTTTTCATCTATATGTATATATATTTCTAAATTAAAAATTAAAAAAAACCATAAAGTTATTTTCTTAAATGAGACAAAAATCTTTTGTCGGCAACATTTTTTCAATAAATATTTCGACAAATATAAACAAATAAGAAGAAAATCAATACGTTCCTTTTAATTTTCAAAAAATGAACATAATATAAATAGATTTTAGAAGAAATTATAAAAATAATATTCGGCCCAACTGGAATTATTTCATGCTCATAATGATGATGCTGCTCATAAAAAAAAATAATTTTAAGAAACACGCAACCAAAAGAAATTTCCTTTTTTAAAATTTTGCAAAATAAACAATCATGTGATGTTTAAACTTTAAAATGTTTCTTCCTGAAAAACAGAAAGATTCTATTTTCGTTTTCTTATTCGAATCGAAACGGAATATATTGATTTTTCGTTTCATAAAAAGTAGATTTTTAAATTGATTTCTCCTTCAATCATAGAAAAGCAAAACAGATAAAACATTTTTTATTCCAGAAATCAAAATTCTGTTACTGAATTTTGGTTTTGAAAAAAATCGAAACGCATTGAAAATTATTGCAAATTAAAGAGAATTCGATTTTTCAATTTTCTAACTGACCGTAAAATAGATTTAATATTGAAAAAGCCACCTTCGCCAGCGAATCAACCCTGAAACGATAAAATTTTTTTCATTTTATGTCACACGTGCCTACACGCAACAACCTTTTATATATATATATATATAGCTTATACAGGAGAAGAAAAAGAGAAACTCCCTTCTTTTCTCTTTCTCTCATTTAAAAAAACGATAAGAATCAAACTATTTCCGGAAAAGTCAAGCAATATTTCCTCAAATTTCCTGTTGGATACAAATCAAAGTTTTAAAATGCAGAGTAACTATTTTAAATTGTTGAATAATTTTACAGTGCACTGTGTTTAAATTAAAAAAAAAAAGAATTTGCTTTCAATTTAGTGAATAATTTCTCCCAATTTCCCACAAATTATTTTCACTATAAAAATAAAAAAAATCTGATTTTTAGTAGTAAAAATAAATTAATATTCTCACCAGTGAAAATCACAATCGTGACAATTTATTCATTTATTTCTTTATTGAATTTTTCATAATATTATCCAACTAAGATTTAATGAAAGAGTTTAGTCCATTATTGAACAATAATTAAATTATAGAATGATATAAAAAAAATTTATTTCTCGCTTGTTCATTTATTGATTAACTCAACTAACAAAAGATAATCGTGTACACGGTTCAAAGTTAAGGGAAGTACTATGTGTACATATACCCTTATTTTATGACACATTTAATAGAGTAATTTTCAATATATTATTCGTAGAAATGATCATGAGTCATAACTAAAATGATAGTAATCGTTTTATTATATACGCGATAATATATAATATAATGCAAGTCTCGAATTGAAATATTGGGTCCAATATTGGCCCAAGATGGCAAAAAATACCAATTTTTAATAAAAAATCTTTATCTTGTCAATAATAATTATATTATGAACAATATAATTATTTACCAATATTGTATAAGTAAAACTGAACGTAATGAGTCACTGACTCTTCTATCCGGGAATAACTAATGGCGCAAAATTCAAAATTAACGAAACGAAATTTGATATTTTTTTAGCCTTATTTTGAAATATTACGTCTTTCATTATTATAAGAAAGAAAATTATTTTTAAAATCAAGAAATTTACATAAATCTATACATAATTACATATAGAAAATTGTGTTAAAAACCTAAAAAGAAACGAAACTAAATACAATACCTGTGCAAAAATATAAGATACCAGAAAAGAAAGATGTTTATCAAAGACCAATCTTTTAAATTATCGATTTCTCTGTACTGAATTAAACAAAATGATACGACGGCCCTAAAAGGAATTATTCATGTTTTATTTTTAGGCAAAATCTAATTTTAACTGAGATTCTCGTTTTAATTATAAATAGAGGATTTTTAATAGACTTGCGAATTCTATTTTATGACAAAGGAAGAATGTTATTGAAGCTCCGATGACGTCACATTTGCATGTTTGAAGCGCGTCATATATCAGATTGTTTTAAATAGCAGTTAGCATGCGTAGTAAAAATTATTTACAGACAATGGTAATTTTTACTTTGTAGAGAGAGCAATGCATTTTAAAGTGGAACAAACTGTTTCTTAATCCTTTCTTCTGTCATATTAGATCCGCCATTTTCAATTTGCGTAAAACGATCCCAAGAATTTTTCGATTTTGATTTTAATCGTTAATCGATATGTCGACAGATCGACAAAATGAATCAAAGGTGTTCGACGAGGCCGATGCTCGAGGTTCAGGAAGATGGCAAGGAGAGGCAGGACTCTTGGCGACACCGCCACACGGAAGTTTTCCCATGCAGAACATTGGACCAGTTAAATTTGAAATTCCAACTGTTCCGGTTATTTTTATCCTCGGTAAGTTTAAATTATATCCTATCCTAATTTTTCTTTTCGAACCGTTAAACTTAAATGAAATAATTTCAATTTATATTTTTAAATAAAAATAATTCTGCTGCCCAAAGTAAAAACCTAGTAAGTCGCATTTGCCATAAGAGCGAAAGTCGAATAACAAAGCTAAGGGACGCTCGCCCTTATGGCAAATGCGACTTACTAGGTTTTTACTTTGGACAGCAGAATTGCAAACTAGCAAAACAATGACAAACTCACTGGAAAATTTACAGGAGGTCCTGGCAGCGGAAAGGTGACACATTGTGATTCTCTAATGCAGGAGAGAAAAGGAGTTATTCACATCAACATGACGGATCTCTTACAACAGTACCTTATAGGAAATAGTAAGTTTATTCATAAATTTTCTCACCTATAAACCTATATAATTTATTATTATTGAAAATCAATAATTTTCAAAAGAAAATATAACAATTTTGAGCAGAAAAAAAACGAAAACTTTTTGAAGAAAAAAAAGAAACGAAATTTTTCTATCCTTTTCTGTAAATTTATCTATGAAGTCTATGTTTGAAGAGAAAATGAAGAATCTTCAGAAAAGAATTTGAAGGATTATATAGAATCGATAACACGTTCAAATCGATAATGATACAGTTTGTTTTTCCTATGACAATGGATATATACATAATACGTGCATAAGAATCAGTGTGTAAAGACCTTACACAATAAAATGCACAAGTAATTTAACATTATAGAGCTCTTATGAAGGTATTTTTATAAGAATCAAATATTTGCCGCATTATTTATATTTCCATTGTATATTCTTTGGAAATCATTTTCGATAAATTCAGATTCGGAAAATAATTTTAAAAGTCCCTGAACTAACACAATAATGTGAAAAGATAGAAGAATAATATACCTAACAAAAAATTATTCTTCAGCCAAACATTTACCAGAATTGCTAATTTAGATAAATATTTAATTTCTTTTCGCGTTCTTTGTTCCAGATATGGAAGATTTCGGTTCACTAAGTAGTAAAACTGTCACAGAAGTCCTCATGCTTGAAATAAAAATGTCTCCAGGGGCCAAAACTTTTCTTGTTAGTGGATATCCGAGAAATATGCGCGACGTTGTTGAATACTCGGAAAAAGTAAGTTCTACCACATTTTCTCGATTTTTCAAAATTTTTAATCACCCTCACTAATTCAACATTCAGAGAAAGAAAAATAATTGAGCTATACTCTAAATATAATGACTTACATTTTTTTTTTTAAATTCATCATCAAGAATAACTGATAAGATATTCTAGATTCTTCAAACATCGAACAGTTTCCAAAATAAATATAGTCAATAAATATTATCATTCTTAAAATAATGTTTAACGTTTTAATTCTATTTTTGATTTAATAAATTAGTTTCACATAATAATATACATTTTATATCAAATAAACTTAAATGTAAATATATTGATTATTATAATAAATTACGGTTTCAATATATATTTTATATGCGACAATAATTTTATAATCAATATTGACATTAAATTTATTGATAAAAAATTATTATTATCATGCACAAATAATATAATTTATTAAATGAAGAATGTAAAATGAAACATTTTCACATTATTTAAACGATTTAGTTGTTTTTTTTCTCATATTTAAAAGTTCTTCTCCCAAGAACTAAAATCAATATTTGTCATAATAGTATATTCTTATAAAATATTTCAACATTGTACAACATTATTTTTGTCATTAAACATTAATAAAAGTTTGTGCATTATAATGATATACTGATTAATCTTTATAAGATTTCGTATAAGAAACTAGGGTGTGAAAATAATCTAGTGGCATTGATAGGGAGGTCGATCAAAAATTAATTTATGCCAAGGGAAACGATAGAATAAGAACGCCTCAGATCTATATTCTCGAGAATGACATTTTTAGTAATTTATAATTGTGATAATGCGCAGGCACAATGGATTATTGAATAAAATTACTAAAATAATAATAATAATAATAATAAAACGAGAAAAGAATAAATATATATTAATTGCCTCTTAAGTTAATAATTAAAATATAAGAAAATGTTCCGCTTAATTATTTAAATTATTTAAAAATCCGAAAAAGTTACTTTAACTTTGATTGAAAACAAATATCAGGGTGTTCAGAAAATACCAAGAAAAAAAATTCCCTGACTTTTCCCTGACCTTCCCCCTTCCTTCTTTATAACAAATTTTTGTTAGAAAAAGTATGTGAGCTGATGAATATTAAAGTAATTTTATGATAGTGAAGTTAAACACTTTATTTATCATTATTCAAGTATCTGGTCGGTTTAAAAATAAAAATAAAAATTTTAAATCGAATTTTTGTGCAATTTAAGAAAAAATTCCCTTACTTTTAATCAAATTCCCTGATATTCCTGACTTCCCTGACCGCTGGACACCCTGAATATATAAAATATTTTTTAATTTTAATAACCGACAATTATTTTTAAAAAATATTAAGACTTATTTGTCTCAAAATATTGCTACGTCGTAAATTTTTATCATTACGAATTCAAATATAATTTGTTTTGTAAACCGTTTAAGGGTATAAAATACTGAATATGAATGGCTCCTTATGTTTTGACAAGACACATAAAAATTATAATCGATATAGAATATTAAACCGTGTTCAACGTTTGTATTTCCCTCTTAACGCTACAACAAGCATTACATTAGGGGGAGGGGAGATTGTTTGTAATATTGTAAAGGTGAAAATGACGATATATATGTATTATATTAATGAGAAACATATATATATATATATATATATA
>JUFY01022847.1:14225-37126 GCA_001855655.1 Leptopilina clavipes | reverse complement strand
AATTATTAAGCATTTCTGAATAATAGTTCCGACAGAAAAATATTTGGTATATTATTTTCCATGTAAACTCGCATTAAAGATAAGAATCTTCAAAATAAATAATAAAAAATTCATTGAGAGAAAATATTTCAAGGGTTGTAGAGAGCAAGTTCGACAAAACAAAAAGAGGATTTGATATTGCTGCGCGTGGAGGAGAGGAGACAAGAGAGAAAAAAAATAAAAAGATTGGCAAAACAACAAGGCGGTTTATATAGTGACAATAGAAAGTGGTTCAGGTATAGTGGTTATTGCTGGCAGGTGTTTAGAGCGATAACTATTCGTCTGAAACTTCCCGCACACATTCACGCACACGAAAAAAAGAAAAAACACTCGCGCGCGAACCAAAATGCAAATATCGTCATGGTGCCTCCTGGCAAAAACCCCTTATATGATCGCCAGAATGAACAGAGTGTGCCATTGTGAAACCGGAAGTCTGGTAAATTTAACGAACTGTGTAAAAGCAACTATCGTATACTCTAAAAGCTACTATCACTCATGTAATATCACTGAAAATCACTGAACTGCAGAAACTGTGCAGATTTAGAGTGAAGCAGATTACTCTTGGGTTAAATTAAGTTCCATACAAGTGAAGAGTGCCAATTAGAGTTTCAAATGAAAGATATATATATATATATATATATATACAATTTTAATTTTCACCATACAAATAAAAAAAAAATAAATGAATTCTTTTTTAAAATACAAATTCATTCAATCAAAATAAATTCCACTTTTACAAACATTACTTTGCAATTTATATATTTATAAAAACCAATAATTTTAAAGGAATGTTTAGAACCAATCAAAACATTGTTCATGTTCAATAATTGGTTTAGAAAACAAAAATAAACACATCTATTTTCAAAGTTCAGAATTAGTTATTTACGTTGAAATAAAATTTTCATTAATTCTCCCACAACCAACAAGTTAAAACGCACTTGATTTGAAATAATTTTTTTTCTCTCTGTAGAAAATTAATTTTTATTTCCCAAAAATGTATATTATTGCTATTTTCTTAATTTTATAAATATGCAGACTTTGGATCGACTTAAAGGCTTAAAAAAAAGTCGTTTCAGTCGATTTCAAGAAGAAGAAAAATCAGAAAAAATAATTTAAGAAAACGTATTTCATCAAAATAAGTCGCAAAAAGTTTAATTTTTGGAAAAAATTCACAAAAATCGAAAAAATCATATTTTATCAAAATAAGTCAGAAGAATTTCAATTTTTTTAACAAGAGAGTCAGAAAAAGTATACAAAAATCGTAATCCATCAAAATAAGTCGCAAAAAGTTTAATTTTTGGAAAAAAATTCACAAAAATCGAAAAAATTGTATTTTATCAAAATGAGTCAGAAAAATTTCCATATTTTTAATGAGAGAGTCAGAAAAAGTAAACAAAAATCGTAATCCATCAAAATAAGTCGCAAAAAGTTTAATTTTTGGGAAAAAATTCACAAAAATCGAAAAAATCATTTTATCAAAATAAGTCAGAAAAAATTCCATATTTTTAACGAAATAGTCAGAAAAATTAAGCAAAAATCGTAATCCATCAGAATAAGTCGCAAAAAATTGCGTATTTAGAAAAAAAATCAATCGAAAAATCGTATTTTATCAAAATAAGTTGCAAAAAGTTGCTTTTCTGAGAAAAAAGTCAAAAATTTAAAAAAATCATATTTTATATCAAAATAACTCGAAAGAGTTCAAGAAAGTCAAAAAAAGTTGTATTTTATCAAAATAAAAAAGCAAACAGTTGCATTTTTTTTTAAAGAAAAAGTCAAAAATAGTCGACATAATCGTATTTTATCAAAATCAAGTCACAAACAATTGTATTTTTTAAAAATAAAGTCAGAAGAAGTCGAAAAAAATTGTATTTTATCAAAATAACTCAAAAAAGTCAGAGAAATTCGAAAAAATTATATTTTTATAATGAAAATAAGTCGCCAAAAGTTGCATTTAAAAAAAAATGTCGTAAAACTTGTACAATATGACAATTTTCCGTCTAAATAGGGAAAAAAGTTTATTCTTCATATATTAGAGTTGAAATTATCAATTGTTTACATAATTATCGTTAATTTTTTTAATAATCATTATCTTTCGTAATTAGTGTAAATAGAATGACAAAAAAGCTGTTATTTTACAATTACTATTATCTAACACAATGTTTTTTTGTTATCTATTAATTAAATCCATCGTTGACTTTAATTAATTTGAAATTTGACACTGTTTGTAATTTTTTTTTGTAATTTTTAATTTCCGAAATAAATTTAATTTTGATTACATATTTGAAATAATTCGAAACTATTAGGTAAAATTTTTTTCTATGTAAAAATTAGAAAAAAAAGAAGAAGTTTGATAAATATATAGAACAGTTATAAAAATTCAGGGAAAAAAAATAAATTATTTCTCTCTTAATTGATTGTTGAAACAATAGACTGCATAAAAACACAATAGAATCGCATCTATTAATTTAAAAGCAAGATTTCAACACTTCATTTAATATTTGAAAAACTTTGACGTAAGTGACCATGACCATGTCTCTTATATATTATCCCTACAATTGAAAATAATACTCGTCGATTCTCACACGATTTATGCAAATTGAATGACAGAATCCAAGCGATAAGTGTTTTTTTAAAAACGATCATCATTGTATCATATTTATTTAAGTGAAAGCGTTTCGTTTCATTACAATTTATCATTTATTTGCAATATTTCCTTCATTTTGTATTCATAAAACGAAAATTTATACAACTTGAAAAACATATTATTAGTTTTTCTCTTGAAAACAAAAAAAAACTCTTCGAGATTCGTTACTACGATACTTGTTTTTAAAGATGAGTCAAAACTGACAAAAAAAGTCCTAAAGGATTAACAGAATATTCCCAAACATTGCAAAATAAAAATAAATTGATCTCGATGGATTGATTAATATCAATCTTAACCTAGTGACATGTTTGTAGCTAATTAAGCACTATTTATATTTTACTTTTTATGGTTTTGAATTTTTCTGTTTCTAAATTCAAAGTCACTTTTCGAAAAGGAGAAAAAGGAATGATTTCATTTCGCAAGACGGAAGAACCACGTCACATATATATTAGAAGTCGTAAATTCCAAAGCATAAAAATTATATACATAAAAAAGTAATTTGTGATTTGACTTAATAAATAAAATGCATACATTAGAAACTAAATAAATCCAGCAAAACTTGTTCTTGAATAAGAAATAATAGTGAAAATAACGATAGGAAAAGCGAACTAGTTTATCAGTAGTGATTTACGAGTGATTTGAATGATTAGGTCAGAAGATTTAATCACTCCCAAGATTAAAGCCATATGTAACGCTCTCTGTTTATTCCTTCACAAGAAGTATCAACTACTCAAGCAGCTAAAAAGCATGTAATTAAATTCCAGTTGGAGAAAAAAAAGAGGATAATGTCTATTGTTGTCTTTTTACAAACTGTCAACAATATAAACAATCTAACCTCTTGAATATGAGTATTTTTTATTTAATAATATTTCCATAATAATTGTAAAAAAATAATAAAACAATTTCTAATTGAATCGAGTAGAAATTGAAAGAACAAGACTATAAAATTCGTCAGAAGAATGGAGAAAATATTGCAGGGAGTTAAGGAAGCATTTGACAGCAGCAGCAGCAGCAGCAGCAGCCGCAAACGAGAGACGCTCGTTTTGTGACAGCGTGAGACTGAGGAGATTTCTCTCCAAAATAAATTATTCGTAATAAATACGTATTATATGCAGATGATCAAGAGATTAATTAATTTTTTAGAATAAAGAACTATCGAACAATAATCGTGACCTTAAAAAAATCATTTCCTGCGATGTTGCATGAGCTCACGAACAAGACTTTTGACTTTCTGAACACAGGGGAGTATTGAGATCAATGCATTTAGAGAAGTAACGCCTACCTTTCATTTAGTCTATTGTTTTCGGACTTTGTCAATCTCGTTAGATTTTGTTGTCCAAATTTGACAATTTGATCACAAATTGATCTCTCCACAGGCACTTTACAATAGTCACACGCGAATTTCACTACAATTGTCATAACAAAAGAACTCACATGAACATGGCTGGGTGACGGGTAATTACTGGGCCTCTCACACTTTCACGACACATCGCGACGAAACATGATTAGAAAATTGTTTCAAATAATGCTAAACTGAACGATAATATTCTTACACAAATAAACACGCTTTTCACGCCGAAGCGAAGCACTCAGATTTCATTAGAAAATGCACATTGACTTGAAATAAAAATACACACCACTAACAAGTGTCAGCCATCTTGTACGGCTCTGGAAACACATAGCAAATAATTCCGAAAAACGAATTGCGCCTTAATGCGCATGCGTCAAATAACACACATTCATTGGATGAAAATACGCGCTTTTATTCGAATCATTGAATATCGAATTTGTCAAAAGATTTTTTAATAATTCTTTGATACATTTCTGTAATAATTAGGAAAAAAACCACTAAAGATGAAATAATTTACAAATAATTCTATCTTTGAATGAAATGATCTTAAATTATAACTATAAGTTATTCTAAATATTTTTTCGTTTTAGTTGCGCATGCGAAAAACGCTACGTGTTAATTAGCCATTATTGCCGCTTCTATTTGAAATTGTTTTTCCCTTTAAATTTGCCCTATTATAGAAAATCATTGATTGTTGTTCCTTATTGTCGTTTACTGTTTTAATTAAATAGACGATTTTTGAAAATTTGATTTTCTTAATTGCAAATGTTTAAAATTTGACAAGAAAATAATGAGGTTTTCTTAACGGTTAAAAATGTTTAAGAGCCAACTATGAATTCAACTAATTAGAAATTAAATAGTTTGAATGATAAAACAGAACATTTTGTTCAAATTTGATAAAAAAGGATTCTATTATGACAACTTTTTTAAAAAGTACTAAAAAGCAATGAATAAATGAAATCATTTAAGTTTTAATTAACCAGTTTTATACTGTTTTTTAAAAAATAACACAAGTTTTTATAAATTGTTTTTATTTTAATATTTTTATTATTATTATTAATAATATATAAAATAAATTACTTTTTTGATTTTAATTTAATTTTAATATAAGATCAATATTTTTGTATTATAATATCGTAAAATGGTGCATTTAGTTTTATATTTTAGATTTTTGAAAAGATTTTGAAAAGATTTAAAAAAAAAATTAAAAAATGGTTTTATAAAACTTTAAAATGCTTGTTTGTTAATTAAAATTGCTTTAATTATTTTCAAAAGTATTAACAATTTTATCAAAGTGTATTACAAAGATATTTACAATTACATTCATTAGAAAATTACTTACATTCTAAATACTTTATTTTAATTAAAATATTTAACCTAAACAATTCCCCACACTTCTTCAAAGCCGGAACATAATTTAGCACATGTCAAAGCAGCGGAAAGAGGATAATTACTTATAGAAAATGTGTCTTCCATGTAGTCAGTTTTAACCTGTAATAATTTAATTAATTATTATTTTAACAATCCATTTTCTTGGAATTTAATAATCTTTAAAAGACGATTTCTCATGAAATGTTCGATAGTTAAAAAGAAAAAATGTTTTTAAAAAACTCACTTGTCCATGTGCCATTGCTCCAATAATAATAGCAATTGGTTCATCGGAAGGAACCAAATCTCGTGGATTTTTAACTTCTTTTGCACTGAAGGACATGGCAATTTTTTTACATCCAACGGGAAGATGATTCGTTACTGGATTTTTTATAACTTTTAATAATTTCATTGGACTATCAGAAGAACGGACGCAAAATTTGTGTAGCAGTTGCACTAAAATACAATTATAAATTAATAATTCAGATTTAGTAAATTTTTCTTTTAGAATATAATTGAAAAAAACAGGATTCCTACAGAACCTGGAAATCATGGAAAAGGTATGGAATTTTAAATTAGATTTTTTGCAGGATCCCTGAAAAAAGAAAAGGTTAATCTAATTTTATTAGAAATAAATTAATAACTCACCCATAAGACCAGCAAATCGATTGAAAGTTCGAGGAATTCTTGTCTGAGGATTTACTTCGATTAATACATTTTTCTCTGTTTTAATGTAGACTTGTAATAAACCGGCTCTATTGAGAGGACTGTCCATTAACATTAATAAACATTGATGCGTTATGTCGGGTCTACTATTACCAGGTGGTCGATTATCTTTTTTCAAAATATTCGCATGATCATCGCAATTTAGAAGTTGAAAATTGTTGCCTACCTGTGAAAAGTAAAATTAAAAATTTATTTATTTTTTTGCAAACAGAGATGAAATAGAAAAGCAATATTAGAGAAACAACAGATATTTTTCAAATGCGAACATTTGATTTTGTGACAAAATTAGAAAATAAACGTAAAAATTCGAAAGTATAGTTTGACTCACTTTGACTGATTCCAATTGAGCATTTTCTAAAATTACAATAAGACGTTTCTCCTGATTCTTTATGTGACGCACTTGTAGATGTTTTGGAGCAGGATCGAACTCATATTCATCATCTTTCTCATTATTTTTCCTCTTTTTACCCATAATTTTTATTGAATTTATTGAAATTCTTCTATACCCGACAACAGAAAATACCACCACGTGATATGATAGTACTAGGTTAGGATTGATGCAATTGTAAGGAGTATGAGTTAAGCCTTAGCCAGGGTTAAGTAGGTATCGCAATGGAGATTGGAGGATGATTAATAAAATTATCGTGCGATTAAAAAAAGTCAATAGGATTAATTATTCTTTAAATGCCTACTAAGCACCTAAAATGTTATTTATTAATTCGAAAGAGTATTAAAAGTTCAATTTGCAATTCGTTGGGGGGTGAATTGGAAATTTACTACCCAACCCTGTGTTATGATTCTGAAGTTAGTTGTGTGTGGGTGATGACAGTTTCGTTTGATTTAAATGATATTTTAAAGTTTATAAGTAAATATCGAGTTGTTAGCTCTGTTAATTAAATAATTGTTAAATGGTGTTCGAAGTATTAACAAAAGTTTTTTTTATTAAAGGTGCATAACAAGTGAGTCAAGAAGTTCGAAGTTATTGGTTTCTATTGCTTGGTGAAAAACGTGAAAAACTCAAGACGATCTCCACATGCAGTTGCAGAATGTAATTTTCTTAAAGGTATGTAATTTTTCTCAAAAACTAAAGAAACTTTAATAATTATATCAAATGAAGTTAAATAATAGAAATTATTCTTAACAACTAAACATAACCTCAAAACGTTGACATGATAATTTCATGAATTCATTGCTATTGAGTATAAAAAATATTATTAACAACCAACATTTATTGAATGCGAATTTTTATTTTCATCTACTATGTAGAAACAAATTCTTATAACAAGTTTGAACACACTACATTACAATATAAGAATACTCTTCATATTAACAATTTTTCCTATTCTTTCTAGTAAAAATTTTCTTTGACTTAAAATTCTTGTTTTAAAATTGTAAATATTTTCTTCGCCTCCTTTAAAATTGAAACTATAATATCTAATACCGAACTTTATACAATATATTTTCAAAATTTTATATTTACGTATACTTTTTCTGTTTCACAGTCCCATTCGATACTTTTACAAGGAACTAGATTTACATATTATCAAAATAGATTTCTTTAAAATCACAAATTGCTAAGTTATCTTTTAATATCTTAAATTTTACGAGCATTAATCTTGCGTATATCATAATCAGACATTCATGCTACTAAAAAATAATTTCCTCCATAATCCTACTAAACACAACCTTAACTGTACAGACTATACATTTATACAAAAAATTAATAAAATCTTGCTCATCATGCAGGATTTGAAGGTAATCCCATTGACCATACATCCAATAGTTTTTGATCTTGTGGTCCCGCGCCCAAGCTCAACATTAATCCAGGAAGATCTCCTCTACAGCCTCTTCCTCTCATTGTATGAAGCACTTTTGCAATACTGCAATTATAAATATGACCATCATTTAATAGATATTTCCTTACAAAAAAAATTCACCTAATATATTATTCACCCACTTTGCCCATTCTTCTTGCAAAGCTCCAAAATGAGATCTCAAAACCGAATCAGTAAGATTTTCGTTCTCAATCGATTTTTCCATTTTCATCAAAAGTGTTGGTAGTTTCGGTGGTAATATTCCCGTCCATTTGATAACATGCGACTTAGAATTTTCCGTCCTGTGTTCTGGAGGAATTATATCAAGTCTGCATACATCAGAACAAGGCAATGGAACCGCAACTGTAGTATCCACACCTGTTGATTAAGAACGAAGGGGATTAATAAGTAAAATTAATAGAAATGTATTACATATTGCTTCTTTTATTTCAAATGATAAATTTGCAAATAATTTAGAGAACGTACCAATGAAATTGCAAATATTTGAATCTAAATATTGAACAGCTTGTATTTGTACTCTTCGACACGCTTTCGGCACAAGAGAACAAAGACTGTATAAAGATTTGAGAGTTGGCAATTTTGGACCTCGAACTAATACTTGCACGCCAGTGAGTACGGAGAATAAAATTTGTCTAAATTGATCCCTTCCAAGGACTTCCCTTAAATTACGTAAAATTGTCGTTGGACACGTATTTGAAACTTCGTCAATTTGAGGAACGTCTAAATCTAAATTTAAAGTCACTGGTAACTTGGCATTGAATAACATGTATCCAACAGGGCCCTCTGAAATATTCAGATAATAATAATAATAATAATAAAATTAATAATAAAATTAATAATCACTAATGCGCCACATAGAATTAAAATATACCTATATGATCTTTAAGATTAAAATTCATTTTATCATCGAGCAAACTGAATGGTAAAACTTCAACAAAATGTCTTGCTCCAGCACTGAGAATCCACACTAACCACATATGAATTCTGCAAAATATATTTTCACACAAATATTTTTAATTTGTTGTAAATTTTTGATAAATTGTGATTGTGAATTCATTCGTACCTCACGTAAACGTGTTTTTCGTTTGTAATTTTAGTTAAAGTTCTAGGATATTTATTGGAATTGATTTGTGACGAGGTTCCATTATTGGCATTTGAAAGACGAACGGCTCTTTGTGGGCATTCTGCTTCTTCAATATTGTAGTTTCTTTCGGCATAGTCTTGTAATTCTCGTATCACTTCCTTCAAATTATCGACAAGAAAAGGCCACATATTCAACAGGAACTGTTTATCACGCATAAAAACAATGAAACTACACCATCTTCTAAAACCTCTTGCCTGAAAAATAATTTTTCAAAGTAAAAATATTTATTCCGTAGTTTTCATTAGTATGAAAAATCTATTTTTTACTTGAGCATCCTTCAGGGTAAATGTATGACTTAAAACATGACCTCGATTATCGTCTCCAAAATAACAGACACCTTCCTTTCCTGGATGTACCTCACAACTTAAACTCCTGAGGAAAAGTATTATAATTTTTTGTTTTTTTTGTTAATAATGAAATAAACAATGAAGTTAAATGATAAAATTTAATTTTATACCTAATACAAGCATGTCTCAATAAATTATCAATGTCAATAAGTAATGATTGTTGAGCTGAAAGAAATGAAGTTCTTGTCTCGTGTTCATTGCTTAAATATTTTAAGTCACCTAAGCTATGACAACCTCCACAATCTTGTATTTCAGATTGAGAACATGAATTTTGTGTAAAAATTTCCTTTGGTCCGTAAAATTTCAATTTCTCATTATTTTGACTATCGTTATTTTTATATGTCTGTGTAGTGAATATGATTTTTGGTCCATGCATTTCACAGAAACTGCAAAGTGCTATTGCCGCATTCATTTCTTTTGCTAGACGAATAGTTTGCAAATTATTCTCGAAACTCAAGGCTGAGCCTGAATGTTTTTTCGACGTTTCTTTGGTCTTAACATTACCTGAAAACACAATAATTATAAATTTTCTTTTTGCTTATAAAAAATAAAGAATTATTAAAATTCCTAACATACAGGAATTGCAGTTTAGAAATAAACAAATTTACATACTAAACATATTTTTTAAAAATTGTTGTTTTATACTTTATTATTGAAAATCGATTTGAAAATCTAATTAAATTTGAGGATTTTTTATTTTTGACATTTTTGCAATTTTTAGTTATAATTGTTAATATTTACAATGTTATTGAATTATATTCACTTTTTTTATGATTTTAAATGTGTTGATAACGAAGGAAAGTTAGAAAGTTAACAGAGAATTAATAAATAAATAACTTGTGATTTTTTAAAGGAAATGTTTTTGTAAGATGCATTGGAGTATTTTGATAAGTATTTGTTGAAAAAATGTAAAGAACTTGCCTTTGCACTAATTAAAATCGGGTGAAATAATGACCACTAGGGGACTTGAGTTTATCAGCTTTCTCACGTGACAAACAAAAATAAAGACTAATGACACATGACGTTTTTCACGATAAATAACAAAGCCTACATTTTCAACAACATTAAAAGTGTCGTCTGCAATTCAATCATTTAAAATTTATACATAGAGTGTAAACATAGAGATAAAATGTCAGTATAGAAAGAGACAAATTTTTTCTCTCTTTGTTTAACATATTATATTTGGGCACGTTTTCAAATGTGGGAAGAACTACGTTGTGCATCCACGTCATCAATTTACCTACCCAACCCTTATTACCGGTATGACCACTTGTCAAAATAAACTAACAGTTGTAAAAAATGTTTTTTTCTCCTTTATTCTTTAGTGCAATTAGGAAATTTCATTAAAATATTTCTGTTTACAACAAAACGAATAAAAATTTGATCCATTTTTGGTCACAAATTTTCAGTTTGTTGCTTTGTAACAAGTACAATGATAATTTTTGTAATTGTGTTTACATTTGTGCTTCTGGTATTTTCGAGTATTTTCTCTTGGATATGGTTGAGAAATCGAAAAGAAGAGAACAGTATCTGCATTCTGGTTTTAGGGGACATTGGAAGAAGTCCACGAATGCAGTATCATGCAATTTCTTTCGCGAAAGAAAATTTTTCAGTGCACCTTATAGGTTATCCCGGTTCAACACATTTGAAAATATTTTCTGAATTTCCCAATGTTAAAATCGACTATCTGACATCACCACCGGATTTACAAAATAGTAATTAAAATCACATATTTTAAAATATTTATTATTCGCATAGTAATTATTAAAATTACTTTATAAAGTTTATAAATTTCAATATCGTCAAATATTTGCAGTATAATATTTGCTATATTCATTTTTCAGAAATAACACGTCTTGTTTCGTATGCAATAAAAGTTATTTGGCAATCTGTGAATCTTTCGTACGTTTTGCTTTATAAATGTCGTTCGTCACATTTGTTGTTGCAAAATCCTCCTGCGATACCAACGATTCCAATATGCTGGCTTTTCTGTTTTCTATCGAGTGCAAAATTTGTCATTGATTGGCATAATTATGCTTATTCAATAATGTCCATGAGTCTGGGTCAAAATCATATTTTGGTCAAACTTGCAAAATTTATTGAATCATATTTCGGCAGGAAGTCTGACTATAATTTTTGCGTCACAAAATCCATGAGAAATGATTTGCAAATTAAATGGGGCATAGAGTAAGAATTTTTAGTTAGAAATATTTCAACATTGATAAAATTGAAACGTTATTGTGTCATTAAGTTATTATTATAATTATTTAATAATTTAATAATTTGATGTTCAATATTTTAAAGGAGTTATTTTTTCTTTCATTTGCAGAGCAAGTGTTTTATATGATCGTCCACCAGAACGTTTCCGACCAATATCAGTGGAAGAAAAGCACGCACTATTTTTAATATTGGGTGAATATTACGAAATATTCCGAGGAGAGAATGACACTTGTACATTATTTACAGAAACTTTACCTGATGGTGAAATTCAGGTGCGTGCAGATAGACCAGCTTTATTGGTTTCTAGTACCAGTTGGACTGAAGACGAAGATTTTTCAATGCTTTTAAACGCCCTCGAAGGTGACTTAATGGTTAAATTAATTAAAGTTTACAATTAAATTGACATTTTTTTTAACTTCGATGAATTTTTAGTAAATGAGGTTAAATAAATTTTCTATTTTTCAGATTATGAAGCAGCTTGCGTGGAAAATGATTTACAACTTCCGAAATTGCTTTGTGTGATTACTGGAAAGGGACCATTGAAAGATTTTTATATCGCCTTGATCGAGAGAAAAAACTGGAAGCACGTAACAGTTATTACACCTTGGCTTGAAAATGAAGATTATCCTAAAATCTTAGGTATAGCCTAGATTTAAAAAATGTTCTTTTATCATTCAGATGATAATTAATTAATTGATTTACTTAATTTCTTGATTCCTTTCAGGTAGTGCAGATTTAGGTGTTTGTCTTCACACATCATCGAGTGGCTTGGATTTACCGATGAAGGTGGTCGACATGTTTGGTTGTGGACTTCCTGTTCTTGCCTACAACTTTGAATCGTAAAAATCCAACATTATATAATATGCATTTCTCTAATTTACGATTATAGAAATTTATAATTTAAAAAATTGTTTTCCCTTTCAGTTTGCACGAATTGGTTCAACATGATGAAAATAGTTTGGTATTTTCTGATGAAATAGAATTGTCGCAACAATTGAAAATGTGGTTCAAGAATTTTCCCAATGACGAGGTACAAAAGGCAAAATCCAGCAGATTCAAACAACAATTGGAAAAGTTCCGATTGATTAGATGGCATGGCAATTGGTCAATCACCGCATTACCTTTCTTCAAACGATGAAAATCTGAAAAGACTGCTCACTATTTCTCAGGTTTTTAAATACTTTTTTTTCTCATCTAATACGTTAAGTTTCAATATAATTTCCCGTGTTTATTTTTTTCATTCAGTAACAATACTTTTTCTACTTGAACAAAAAATAATATTAATTTCATAAAAAGAAAGTTAAATTAAATTTATATATATACTTATTTTCATAACGCACTTAGTGTTTTTGTTAATTTTTAATTTTTAAATATTATCTCAAAAATGTTATTTAACGTCTCAAAGGCAATTTATCGTTAAAAATTAGACCAAACGATTTTACTAGTCTTTAATTTAGCAATATAGAGAGATATTTCTAATTTTATACATTATAGACTAGTTGGATAGTATGAAAACACTTTAAATTAGATATAGAAATGCACTCAATTATTTTCTATAATTCAATATATACTGAAAAATAAAATTTAACGTTTAACATATTTATCCTAGCTTCCTAAACATTTTCCTTCAGTAGTTCAGTGAATAACGAAAATTCAATTTTATTAGAGAATATTTATTTACAAATACATTTGTAAAAAATGATTAATGCTGTCAATTTCTAAATGTACAAAAGAGAATTGAAAAACTTAATTTTTTTTTCGTAGAAAAAACAAATTCAAAAAAATAGTAAATATTTGTAAACATCACTTATATTGATGAAATGATAATTGTATGTCAGGTACAGAGAAGTTTATACTAGAAGTCGCTCAATTTCTTGTTGAATCGCTTGAATCTGAGGCTTTAACTGGGAACCTTCGTTAACTGTCACTGAACATGCAACAACTGGTCGGGATACTCCACAAGCGCGGCCCAGGGCTTGTTTACTACGAACGAAAACATAAGGAACGTTTTTGTCCTCACAAAGAAGAGGTAAGTGCAATAAAATTTCCAAAGGCTGTGCATCAGCTGCCATTACAATGAATTCCGAAAGTCCACGATTCAATGTTTTTGTTGCTTCGTTTGCTCCTTTACGAAGTTGTTTATAATTCATGGCCTGTTGCACCAAATTTAATATTTTCGCTGTCAATGTTGCATCAGCCAAAGGATACGCCTTTGGGTTTATTTCTTCAGTCTGAAAAGAAACAAATTTTATATGATTATGTTTCTAATTACTAACACGTTTTCCAAAAAGAATCAACCGGTTAAACTTTCCAAATTTTTCTAAAAGAAGTTCAAACATAACTAAATATTTTTTTGTTTAGGTTAATTGTTTAATTAATTTAATTTAATTTAAAAATTGGCAAATTAAACAATTAAATATACTGGATTTAAAAAAGAAATATATTAAAAGTACCGGATGCACGTGGAAAACATAACCTCAAAAGTATAAACTATTCTACAATCATAATTATTCAATGAAAATTTGTTAGTTATACTCACCATTTTTGTGTTACGTGATAAACTCGCTGAGTGTTTCAAATAATTAAAACCTCTCGGCGATTAAATTCGAAAATCGCTTCACTGAGGGACAGAAAAAATAATATTTAAACGTTAAAACAACGTTTAAGAAACGTGAATGTAAATTGAAATGAGAGCAGGGTTCGGAAATCGGTTCATAAACCTTTTTTTTACCGTAAATGCGTCACAGCATGGCAGAGAATTTTTGATTCGTCGTCATTTTTATTTCTGTCCAGAGTATGTCACGGTAACGTAATTTACAATTTATCAAATATCAATACGTTCCCATTCCTGATTTTTAATTATATTTTTTTAGTGTATTTCTGTAAAATTCTAATTAGTGGAATTTTTTTGAAAAAAATAATTATTGTAGCCTTGTAGGCGATTTCCGGATAATTTTTCGGAAATGACTTTTTGCGCGCATGTTTATTATAAGTGTAGATGACGCTGCAATCGTTAATCTTTGTCAGAATGTCTACACGGTCTATACACAGCTGATGTCAGCAGTATAGTCATTTCGCTTTAAAGAATTTATAGTTTTTCGGGATAATTTTATTAACATTACATTAAGAGATAAAGATAGTCTTTAGTGATAGTTATGTCATTCTGATAAATTGTGTCTATTAAGAAGAAACAGTGTATAATAGTGATAATAAATTGTCTGGTGTACAACTTTTGCTGATTTCAAACTCAAGGGTTATGAGGCTTAAAAGTCTAGAATTTAAAAGACTTGTATATTTTTTCAATATTTATAAACAAATTTTAAACATTCATAATGGCTAGTAAATGCAAGGTAAGTCTTTTTTTTTAAATATTGTCTCTCAAAATTGACTTTGTTACCATTTACATTCAATGTCATAAACATTATAATGTCAATCTATAAAAATCTATTTAAGATCTATTAAAATATATGATAATATTCCTTTGTATTGTCAAATAAAAATACTAACGAGATTAAGTCTTTTGCAAGAAATGTTTGATTTCTAATTGATTTACAACTTTTGACAGACAAGTATATACTTTTAGTCCTGCAATATGTTAGAGATTTTAACATTTGATAAGGAAAATTTATTGCTTATTTTAAACACTAAAAGGAACATTACTCATAATGGTACATTTTCTTTGTAAATATGTTTTTAACTTTTAAGGGACTTATTGAAAAGTAATGTCAAAGTAATAAAGATTAGATAATTTATCAATTTCTGCAAGCAATTTTTTTTTAGACAAGTTTTATCTTGTCATTTTTTTAGTTATTTATCAGGCATTTTTTTGTTCCTTGAAGGGGGAATTTTTCATTCTTATAAATAGCCTCCAAGATTACAAAATTGTCCAATTAAATAGCAAAATAATTTTTTCCTATTTTGCATAATCTGTTTTTTTTTTCTTATTTTATGAAACAATTTTCGTTCGTAAATAATCTTGAATAATAATTAAAAATAAATTTTAAGGAATTTTTCTGTAAACAAGGAAAAGGAAAAATTTGCCAATAAATACAATAATTGAGATCTGTTTTTCCTTATTCATTTACGTGTATGAAAATTTCATCAATATTGTGTACGTGATCAAATTACAAAAGTTATTTAAGTGCGAATAAATTACGAGAAGTTAATTATAATTTTTTTTCAGGAATGCGGTTGTGTTTGTTCTCGATGTATTAAAAACGAGAGAAGACTCAGTGACATGCATTTGCATGCGGAAATTGAAAATCTCCGGCAACGTTTAATGGAACGTGATAGTCACATTGTTACAATGGAAACACAATTTTTAAATGAAGCTGATAAATTTCCTAATGGTGAATTAGCCTCATTGAAAGATGAAATGGTTATTTGGCAGGACAAGTATGCAAGACTTTACGAGGCTCATAAAAGGGTGCAAAAAGTGAATCAGAATCTAGAGGATAAACTTTTGAGAATCGTTGATAAATGTGAGACTGAGAAAGGTGCCTTTACAAAGGACATAGCAACTCTATCCCATAGATTAGCAGATGCAAACTACACTATTCATCGTTTAACGCAGGATAATGTAAGTCCATACAAATTTTACTTGTTTTTATATTTTATTTCATTAGCGTAATTAATTAAATTTTCTATTTTACAGGAAAAATATAGGAATGATGTTAACTTAGCTATTCAATTGCTACAATGCAAACCTTCAAATTTCATAGGTCAAAAATACGAGTCGGTGGGTTTTGACACTTTTAGAATTTACTTTATTCTTTCAATTTTAAAATTTCATCAAGTAAGAATTATGGATTTCTTTTTCAGTTACCATCAGAAGTGCAAGCCAAAGTGAGAACCTACATTGCCCAAAAGGGACCGATTTCAGAACCGAAGCAAAGTGACGTTAAAAGTATAACTGTACCAATATCGACATTTCCACCAACAGCGATGGTTTACAATGTAACACGAGCGAGCATTTCAAAAAGTGATAGTTCAAGTTCAGATGATGATCCAAAGCCGCCCGTTGACATTGTCTCGGCAGCAATTATGGCAAAAGTTCTTGAGGATCGCGAGAAAGAAAGAATTTTTGCCCGACATTGTGATACATGTACTTGTCATAGAAGCGTATTAAAAGTCAATACCGAGATGCAAACTGTAAATACTTTCAATACGTGCAACGAATGTCAAACCAGACAGGATTCCTCACGAGGCAATGATGACAAAACGGAAAAAATGGATTACTACAAAAATGATCGTACCTCTAAATTGCATCATAATCAAATTCGTGATTCCTACTCACATTCAATTTTCCCCGTTGTTAATGATTGTTCAAAAACATTTAGTAAAATAAGAACGCAAAATAGTGATAATTCAAAAAATGCTATTTATCACTATGCAAATGAAATTGTCGAGAGTAAAAATAATCAAAAATTTGAAAATTCTAAAACAGCAAATCGTTTATTTGGAACGAAAAATTATTCGAATGTGAAGAATTCAATGAAAAATCAAAATTCATTGAATGTAACTGCCGAGACGAAACTATTGTCAATGGAAAATTCTGATGATAAACTAGAGGAAAAGGCTGATCATATGAAAACGTCAAAGAAACATAATCAATGGAGTGACATTGAGAAAGGTTCATTGGGAGGAAGAGCGGCACAAGTTGAAATAATTAATGACAGACTGTGGAAAAGCAGTTGGACTAAATTAGATATTCATGATTATAATCATTCCAATGATGAGTGTCGAACAAGAACAGGAAAAGATACCCACATTGATGTGATTAATGAAAGAGTTTGGAAACATAACAAATCAAAGACGAAGGAAATAAAACCAACACAATTGACATTGATTAAAGTAGCGAGTGTTGATGAATTGACAAATGAAATCAGGCCAGAAAGTACAGTGAGTCCAAGTTTCAGCAGTGATAGTATTATTTTTTCAACTTCAGATCCATCCAGTATTTCCAGTGATTTGCAATCGACAAATAAATGTCTCTCCAAGCAGGAGAAGAAGAATTGCAATATTGACCTACAAGCGAGTAAATCTGAACGAACACCTGGTCCGAGAAGTTGTGTTATGAGACTATCTGGTAAATCGAATAATATTCTTTTGGACAATGTGGGAAATTATCAGCCAATTCTCACTTCGAATTCGGTTACGTTTCCAAATACTGCTTTAGTACATAATACAAGTTCGTGTCGTTCCGGAAGAACCGTGTCAACAAGTAGCGAAGAGAATTCATCAATTTTATCACCTGACAATGTTCATCTTCAGAGAGTCGCCGATTGGGTAAAATCATCAGTACAACTCGACAAATCATCAACTCAGCCGGATAAATTGTCAATGGACACGAAACATTTTAATCAATTTTCGAAAAATGAATCACTGGAGATTAAAGAGAAATGTCCTGTTAAAGAGTCTTTTGAAGGTGACGTGAAGAATGCTGAGAAGAAGGAGAAGGATCTCATCATTTTTGATCCGAGTAGTGACGAGGAAAAGGATTTGAGTGATTTAAAAGTGAATTCTGTAATAGATGAACATTTTAACGTTAATGCATCGAAGGGAAATTTTCCACTCGATGATCATTGTCGAGTTGATAATGTCTCAATGGAAAATTCAACTGTAAATGAACATTATGAAGTAAAGGTGACAAAAGAAATGGAGGAAACGTATTTAAAATTGACTGCAAGTCTTGATCCGATTGCTTTGAGATTGGCGAGTATGACAGGAGCAGATTTAACAATCGAAAAATACAGGAAGGACCACAAACGTTTTCAAAACCAGAAAATTCCTTCTAAATCGGATTCAACGACGTAATATTGGAATTTTGGCGAAAGGTTAATTTTCATTTTCATTTTCTTAAAAATTTTGATCTAATTTCTTAAAGAAATTATTTCAATAATTTACCTTCTAAAGTGAGTCAAAAATCTTTTTCTTTTGAAAATAATATAATAATAATAATAATATTTCATTATTATTGTATTATTAGTTCTGCATTTACTAAATTTGCAGAAGAAGATAAATGATAATGTGATAATTTTTTTATGTGCATTGTTTCATTTTTACCTAGTATTTAGTAACTTATTATTTGCTAATTGCAATTCATTCATCAATTTCTTCAAAATTCTTTTGATGATAAATGAATTTTAATTTTCTACATAATGGAAAAATTGTACCTATAAATGTTAGAGAGCTTAATAACTTAAACTTCTTGTCTTTATTCTGACACTTGAATTTGTTTTACTTATAAATTCAGTGTTTTATTTAACTTCTACATAAAAAGATAATAATCTTTTTATGAAAACAAAGGTCCTTAAGAAATGAGCACATATTAAAAAAAACAGTATTAAATTAATTTGCTCACAATAATAATCGTGACAATATTTTTTTCAGTTTAATACTGTCGCAAAATAATTTTAATTTCTTTGAAAAATTGTTTCTTTGAAACTTTTTTTAAAAAATGAATATTTTAAAAGGAATATAAAAATAGATTAACAAATTATTATAAATAATTTCATTAATATTAATAATTAATAAGTACTTCTATTTATGTTTGATTATTAATTTTAATGTTTTTTTCTTTTTGATTTAATCAATAATTGTAATTATATTAAATATAATTATTTTTCGATATTGTCTTTCAAAGTCAATTTAAATTAATTGTTTCTGTATGTGGACGATTTTTTGAAGTTATGAGATGAATAATTAATTTTTTTCCATTCGTTAAAACAAAAATTTAGCTTTTTTGTTGTACAAAAAATGATTACAAGTTGATTGCATTTGAATTTCCCGCCATTCTTTAATTACTTCGTTATTATTTTAGGGTTGGTACTTATGACATTGACGTAAGGCTAACTTCAAGAGATCGCATGTTTGACTTTGAGTCAATTGTAACCGTTTTTCTGACAAACAAAAACGTTTAGTTAAGTTTTTAATCATTTAATATTGTGTTTAAACTTTAAATTGAATATTAATTCCAATTATTTCGTTACTAATATCAAATTGGAGTATATATTTTAATCAGTAACTTCCAAGAAGTCGCATAAATCTTAAATCTATTCATTTTGTGTCTCATTGTCCTAAATACACGATGCCAAATACAATTAACAATGAAATATGCAATAGCAACAGGTATTATTTAACTTAATAATTAATTAATTGCATTTTAATATCATATTATAGTATAACTCTGTATGAACTGGATGTTCCTCAGGAAATTGCCTAACTTGCTTAGAGCAGACAATATTACATTTATTTTGATAACAGTGAACTATTTCTTCCTAGAAAAAAAAACAACGTGAAAATGTTTTTAAAAACTGTAAAAAATAGAATAAATAGAAATAATTTCTAAAAAAAGCCAGTATGTATACTGATAGAGATGGATGTTAATTTAGAGTTTTAATTTTATTATTTAACAAAATTAAACATTCTAATTATTCAACAATGATATTTTTAACTATTACTCTCTATTTTAACTTTTATTTATAATTATTTATTATTTATTACTATTTATTCTTAGTTTTATTTTAATTTTTTTTAATTGTTTTTTAAATTGTTTTTAAAATTATTTTTGAAATTATTTTTAAAAATATGAAAATTATTAAAAAAAATTTTTTACAATTTTTTAAATTATTCCCAGAATCATTAAACTACCTAAACATTAATTTTATAATTAAAAATGAATTATTAAACAGCAATTAAAAATATTATTTATATTTTAAAAATGGAAAATAACAATCCATCTCTAAGTGTCGATAATAAAATTGTATACTAAAAGTCGACTTGCAAATTGCTATAAATATAATATTGAAAACCATCAAATATTAATATCTTCGCCGTTGTAATATATAATATATACATATATATATGACAAATAATTTGATTCTATAGAAGGAAAAGTAGAATTATTAAAAAAAAGCGAGTTTTAATTATTATTTATTATATAATAAAAACAGTGAATGTATTGTTGTAATATATATAGTAGAGCAGAAATTATTGTTTACATATTCGACGTGTATATAAATATTGAAAGGTGTACAATATACGCATTTAAATTAGGTATGCGCCTAATTTGAATTTTTTCAGTTGAATTTGAATTTTAAATTTTGATATTTCTCATTTGTACAGAAAATTACCGGTTACATATTAACAATTTTTTTTTGTTCTTTTAATTTTTGTTATAGACAAAATTATACATACGTTAAAGTGAGCGTTCAGTGTGAATTTTTCAAAGGGGAATTTATAAATCCCTTTAGGAAGAAGATGTTCAAAAACAATCAGGTACATTCATCTTTTTTTTTCTTATCTAATTTTTTTAATGTTGAGAATTTATTTTCTCTTAAAATCATATTTAGTGACTTGATTTCTGTTTGGTTATGTACTTGAATTTTTTTAAGTATGAATTTATTTTTTGTTGAGTATTTTATTTGATTTTTTGTTGTTAATTATTTTACAGGGAGAATTCATCGTTTCGTGAAAGCAAGTACATATTATTAACGATTGAAAGGAACTTGTTATTTATCAATGTAAGTATTTAGTCAAATGGAGTATTAAATTTTGCATTTAATGAATTAGGTATATTCTGTAATATATGCACGTCCAATGCAGCATGGAGAGTTGAAACTTGAATAACAGATTGGTTCGTTATAGAAACTGCTATACATATGTATAGCACACATGGAAGAAGCCCTGCCCATTCCTGTTCAATCAGGCTAATGTTCCCATAATTCGGTGCTAGTAGCTTTCGATGACTTAATGAATGAATAAATGGCCTCGTCTTCTCCGATGGTTCATCGATATAGAACAGGAGCTATATCGGTTTCATGCCCCGATTTCAATGTTTTTATTTCCAACAACCGCAGATTGAACTTGTAAGTATATTCTTCTATTTTTTTTTAATTATTCTTCTTGCCCTTCAATTTATTTGAAAGGGAATTATTACAATAATTTAAGAATTGATTTTCCAGGCCTCGGATTGAACGACTTTTTCGACATTTTTCCCCAAAAAATTAAACTTTTATCGACTTATTTTGATAAAATACGACTTTTTTGACTTTATCTGAATTTTCTGCTCCCAAAAAATGCAACTTTTTGAGACTTATTTTGATAAAATCTGACTTTTTCTTTTTTTACGACTATTTGCGATTAATTTTGATAAAATGCGACTTTATAAAATTTTTACTGATAAAATCAGATTTTTGCTAACTTTTCTTCCCCCAAAAAATGCAATTTTTTGATACTTATTTTGATAAAATCCGACTATTTCTATTTTTTGCGATTTATTTTGATAAAATTCGACTTTTCCTACATTTTCTGACTTTTTTCCAAAAAAAATGCAATTTCTTGAATTAAATTGACATTTTTTTCAAACTTTTATTGATAAAATACGATTTTTTCTGCTTTTTTTCCCCCCAAAAAATGTAACTTTTTGAGACTTATTTTGATAAAATAAAAATACTTCTTTTTCTATTTTTTATGACTATTTGCAATTTATTTTGATAAAATACGACTTTTTCAACTTTTTCGACATATCTAAAAACAAATAAATTTTTTATTATAAAATACTATTAATTTTAATTTTTATAGCGTGAAATATGACTAATTGATTTATTTTTAAATTCTAGAAGTATATTTTTGTTTAAAAATTAAATTTTCAAAACCTTTTTCCCCTTAAACTATTTTACTTTTTATTCGCTAAGTTATTTTGTCATAAAACAGTTTTTTATCCTAAAAAAATGAAATTACTATCAATTAATATAAAAGAAACAAACTTTAGTTTGGACAATTTTTGAAATTATTCTCAATTCAATTCTTGAGAATTTCTCTAACTGAAAACATGATTTATTTTATTGAACTTATAATTTTTTAAGCATTGACCGTAGTCAACATTTTTTAAAAGTGACTCTAAATTTTTTCATCATTTCAATTGAAAACTTTGCCGAAAATTCTGAAATCGAATATAATTTTAATATATTATACATTGGAAAAAGAGTTTTAAAATAAGGAACTTTATGAATTTTTTATGAAAATATTTCCTTCTGAATTGAAGTCTTGAAAATGTGTCTGAGTTCGTCAGAAATATTCTAAAAAATATTTCTTAAAAATATTCTTATTATTATTAAATTAAAGAATTAGTAAAATTTATTATTTAATATCTAATTAAAATATTAAATTTGAATTCCCAAAGGTTTATGATCAACGATTTAAAAAAAATATTCTTCTATTATAA
>JUFY01022845.1:0-15050 GCA_001855655.1 Leptopilina clavipes | reverse complement strand
TAGTAATATTACAATGTAATATAACAGTAATATTAAAATGTCCGCCTCAAGGTAATATTACAGGTAATATTAGAGTAATATTACACGTAAAATTAGAGTAACATTACAAGTAAGATTACTGTAACATTTCTGTTATATGACAGTAATGTTACAAAAAATTTCACAAAATTTTGTATAAGATAAATTTTATGAACTTTTTATTATTACCATGTAACATTGTTACTGTTACACGGTTACAAACCTTAAACAGAATTTTGTGTACTTTTTTGTAACATTACTGTAATGTAACCTGTAATGTTACAGAAATATAATCTGTAATTTTACAGTAATATTACCTTGAGGCGGACATTTTAATATTACTGTAATATTACTATAATATTACAAGTAACATTACTAATATTACAGGTACTATCACAGTAATATTACAGTAATATTACGTGCTACTTGGGAGAACTCTCTCGTCCCTAAAAGCTGGCGTTATCAACCATCAGTGCCTTGAATTCGGAAACAAAAAAAGGTGCAAAGAAAGAGGCAAAGAAAATCTTGCAGTTATGAATATTGAGAAGTGGGGAATTTTCACGTTTCTTGCAATTGCAAGATACGACTATATAATGAAATTTTATAGTATTATACAAAATCTCTGTTAACTACCAATATTTCGTTTAATCGAATTTGTTTTATTGAAAAATTTTTAATTTACAAATAAATTCTTTTTGAAGAAATAAAGCAGAAAAATGTTCATGTTATAAAACTGTTCTTCAGATGACAGAGGGAGTAATATTGTCTTTTAAGCTCACCAAGCATAATGACCTAAATACTTTTCTCTCCAATATTGCCTTATTAATACTTGAGAAAATATTCTTAACTTTGAACCAATCGATGTCAATATCGTTTTATATAATAGTAGAAATTATATTAAAGAAAATTTATATTTATTTTGTGTAAAGTTCCGATGATCCTTTTGCTGTTCGTGTTTCTTAGATTTAGGTAACCCAATTGTCTATCTCCGTTTCTTGATCGGTGTTGGTTCGATCGAGCGAGCAGTGTATTCGTGCGCGTTCTCAACACGTCGAGGTCAATATAAGGACTTGGTTGTCTTTTTTCATGTTTTTCCAGAGAGTGAACAGTATCCTTTGTCACCCCATGGTTGTTGACCTTCAAACGAATTTCAGGCCACAAATTATTCTTGATGTAATAATTTATTTATTTGTTAGAGTAAATAATAATATTTAGATTATATTTAGGAACATATTTTAGAAAATTTGTAAATTTTCTCGTAAGAGCTTTTCTAGTGCTTTTAATTTCAAAGTCCTAAGTCAAAATAATTTCAGTCTGCACTAAAGTTATTGTACTTGGGATACTGCAAGTTTGTACCGTTTCATTGTTATTTATTCACTATTGTAGACAATATAGTAGAAAAACTAATTTTGACACACGAAAGTAACTTTTTCAATTGTCATTTTTTTGTTAAATTTGTTTTTCAAAAATAACTAAAAAAAACCAAACCAATATCAGGTTTTGAGCGTATTAGTATTATTATTTTGTTCCAATTTTCTACAATTTAGCTATTTCACAGTAAAAGTAAAATTTTAATATTTAATATGTTTAATTTTCAAAATTATTTAATAAATTTAATGTTCGAACCATACTTAACAAAACAATCTTTGAACTTATAAATATAATAATTTTCACTCATCAGCCATTACGCCCCGGCCTGGGGTGTATTAAACAGCTCTGCATTACTCCTGAAAAACATTGAAAAGTTAGCCATAACGCCCCGGTCTCTTCTATATTTATTTTCAGATCCTGAAATTAAAATGTAGGTAGTAATGTAGAAATGTCAATCACCATTTGGTTATTTTTGTAGAGCATTTAAGTAGAAAAAGTCAAGATTCTGTCAGACGCTTTTCATTTAAGCAATAATTATTGTCTGTCAGCAGATAATTATTGAATTAACAAGTTAGATCGAATAATTATAAAATAAAAGAAGATTAAGAGGAAAAATGGTAATTCTGCAGAAAGTTAATTAACTACATTTCATCAGTAATTAAAAAATTAGTTATCTTTTTAATGATTGGAGAGAAAATAATTTCTCACCAGTTGTAAAATCGGAAAATAAAATATTAATATTATGTGTCGTTAAATTATAAATTAAGACGTAAGACATTCAGCTAAATACTTTAGATGTAAGACGTAAGAAGAACGATGGTGAATTACAGACGGACAGACGCCAAAGTCTCACTAGAAAAAGTTGAAAAAAATTGATATATTCAGATATGAATATGATTTGACAGGAGAATGGCAGATAATAAAGTAGTATCACCGGTCTGGGTTGGAGATCGGTTTTCAGGGAAAATAATGAAACAGTGAAAAATGTAACTCATGTAACTGTCCACATGAGGACGAGGATGGAATCGAGTACTTATCCTATATAATACGATCGTTCACCTATAGCACCATACCTTCCGGAAGGGAATAAGGGTCAAGTGACGATTGCAGCAGCAGCGTTGCTCGCAACCACTACCTCGTAAACGTAAAGGGCACTCGCGCGTCCAGGCTGCCAGAGTTACGTCTCCGAACGAGCGTTCAGAAAAGCGAAATGTCGCGGAACGGCTCTTTTATCTTTTTCATCGGTTCGAAAAACGTCGATACCTCGCTTTCACCAGATAGGAAAACTGATACCAAGGAAAGAAAAATAAAAGCTCGCTAAAAATATCTCCTCTTTGAATCGTCCAATCAAAAAGATTGGTTTATGTCCAAGTGGACTCTACATTTTTAATTCTCTGAGGACTTTTTCACATATTTACTCTACTATATTTACTTTTCAATTTCAGTTATTTATTTCGTGTTTAATTCAACATTTTCCTCGCTAAAAAGAATAATTCTTATTCAAATTATTGTTAAGGATGTTTTTATTGTTAAAACTTGATATGATTGATAAAATGTTATTGTACTTTAAAATATTCCTAACATTTAAAAGATTTCTAAACAATTATAGTTAATTTGTTTAATCAAGACACAATATCGATAAACAAGATAAAAATGAAACGTGAACTTCATTATAGATAAAGATGTTCATTTCACGAACATTTTGCTTCTTGTCTTCCTGATGGAGGAAACATTTAAATTATTTTAAATATTCCGCATAAAATTTATTATTCTTCATTCCTTTATATATTCTATATAATTAGAAAAACCCATTTGAAAAGTTTTAAGTTTTATTCAAAAATTTTGAATTTCTTGAAAATTTAAAAATTACCTACGAATTTTTGGAAAGGAATATTTTCTGTCGGTATTTCCTGAAATCCTTGTGTCCATTTTTAGATATTAGTATAAATTATTACATACTATTATGTTTATTGATTTTTCTAAGAATTTAATTTTTTTGTTTCAGGTAAGTGTTAAGCGAAATTATCGTCATCGTTACCAGAAACAGGTGAAATATTCTTTTTAATAAATTCCCTGTTACATTTACCATGAAAAATTAATATTAAAAAAAAAATTCTACATATTTAAAGTTTTAAAAACTCTTTCTTCTTGATTTAAAAAGTATTTCATTTATTTGATTTTCTTTTCATTGCGAGGAAAATACAAATAATGAATCATGTTTTTCCTCCAGGATTTTACAGAAATCTAGTAGATTTTTTTTTCATGGAAAATGTTTCAAGAGGACTTGATTCACGCGTTCTATTGCTCCCTCGTGATGTGAAGGAGCATAGCAGCGGTGGCAGGAGAATAGAAAAAGTAATTATCTTTTGGAGGCAGCATAAATTTGCGAAACTCCTGAAAGTAATTCGCACCGAGCTCACCAGTAATAATCTCGAAATATGAAGTAGGTCGCTTGTTCTTTCTACTCGCAAGGCTCTCGAAAGAGGTAACTTAAAGTTTCAGCAACAAACGGTGCGCTGACAATTTTAATTAAGATTTTTGACGAATGAAAGGAATTGGGTCAGGAAAACTTCCAGATTTTAAATTAATTCTCATTTTTATAACATGTCAAAATGTAAATAACATTGCAGAGAGTTATGTTATTAAAATTAAGTTAGTTGAAATTCAATGATATTCTTATCTTGAAAAATAAAATTTAAGATTTCTTTTCAAATTATAAAAATAAAAGTTCAAAATAAAAGCTAATAAAATTGCCGATAACTTCAGTCGAATTGAAATGTAATGAAAAAATAAAAATTTTCTTTTGCAAACTTTTTTATCAAGAGAGAATTTTAAATTCTGCAAATACTACTTAAAACTATATTGAGTTTTTTATGCTCAACTTTAACAAGAAAAATCTTTACGCAATGCATAAGGGAACTTGAATCAAGAATAACAACCGTTCTGTAGTAATCGTAAAAATACGCTGTCGAAGTGTTTGACATAAAGAAAAAGAACACTGAAATGTATTTACCTTTGATAGAGGAATTTCTTTCAGGAAGAAAAACTTTCTCTCTTTACTGAAGAAAATTCAGGATAAATTATTGCAGTAGACAAATAACATTTTTTTCAGTACTTTTTATTTTTAGGATTCTGTAAACAAAGTTGAAACCGTATTCAAAAGACTTAGGCTGCAAAATCGTATACCCCCTCCCCCCACGCTCACATTTGTTGACCTAGAGGGCTAATAATTTGTACACTCATGTAGTTTCACCTACAGATGTTAGGAAAAATATGACAAACATGATGGGAATTGATGGTCATTGTGTTGTCAAGAAAAGACTAAAAATTTTCGAAAAAATTCCTTTTGCACTCAAATAATGTTTTTTTTAAATTAAGTACACCTTGAAGTTAATTTAATTTAACATTTAAATAAAATCGGACTGTATCCCTGTATTGCGTACACTATTCGACATACAAAACATAACTTTTATACATACTGTTTTAATGAAAAAAAAAGTTCATTTCGTGTGCAGAACCCTGGGTTTCGGTGTGAGTGTAACTCAAACTTGTCGGATTTTTTATCTTTTAATTTATAATACTGATTTTTTAATTACAACTTGTTATTTTTTATAGATAAATTTTAAAAATTCTGAGTGTAATCAAAAGTAATTTATAACATAACTTCATTCACTTTTTTAAATTCATTTTATCTTTAACCCCTTTATATAGTCGGGTAAAAAATCGTTTGTTGGTTAAAAACGGTCTAAAAGAAAAATTTTCTAAAAAGTTTTTGTAGTAGTGTAACATTAAGAGTTTCTTGGCTTTTTAAATATAAAAATCACAGAAATCAGAAAAATCAAGAAAAATGAGATTAATCATGGAAATTAAAACAATTTTTGATTAACAAAATTAATTCACAGATTTGTCTGATTAAAATTGATTCGTACTACTGCTACATAAAATAATTCCGAAATGTATTGATTTATACTACTACGATTAAATTAGAAGAATTTTAAACTTCTCTAACTGACCAAGATTGACTTAATACTACTGATGAGGAAAAATTACGAGAATTTTCGAGTATTTTGTCTGACAAAAATTGATTCATATAACTGGGGTTAAATGACAATAATGTCTGATTACAAGTGATTTATATTACTGTGATTAAATTATAATAATTTGGAAGTATTTTGTTTAACTAAAATTGAATTTTTCCACTGACAGTAAATAATAAGAATTTGAAAAGGTTTTGTCTGAATGAAATTTGATTATACTACTGCGATTAAATTTCAAGAATTTGCACTCAGAAAAAAAATATATTCTACTCAGAGCCTACTAAACAATTTATTTGTTCCAAATAAATTTTATTTTATTCAATTAAAAATTTATTTGGAACAAGTAAAAATTTTATTTGTGTTAAATAAAATTTTTATTTAAAACAAATAAATAGTTTAGTATAGGCTCTGAGACAAATATACTTTTATTTAACTCAAATAAATTATATTTGATTCAAATAAAACATTTCTCTGGATGTGAAATTGTTTTGTCCGACTGAAATGGATTTATACTACTGATATTACATTGAGGAAAATAATTGTGTCCTGTTAATGAAGTGGCAACACTCTCGACTGATGTTCCGAAGTTTGAAGTTTCGAGTCCTAGCCTAGTAGTGATAGATTTTTCAGCGATAAAAATTAGTTGAATTGAGCATATGTAATAGGTTGGTTGTCCCAAATACTTTAAACAAATTATTTTTTGGCTGTTCGCTTGTACTTATTATTATTATTATTATTATTATTATTCTTATTATATACATATATATATATTCTTATGTAAAATAATAAATAGGTAATAATAATAAAAAGATTAAATTATATAAAGAATATAAGTTACAAGCGAACAGACAAAAAATAAGTTGTTTGAAGTATTCTGAAATTTTTCGCATTACTAAAATTGACTATACTACTGAGAGTAAATTAAAAAAATTTCTGAATAGTTGTGTCTGAGTAAAATTGACTCATACAACTGCAATTAAATTAAAAGAATTTGGAAGTACTGGGATTGACTAAAATTGACTTTCAATACTCAAACTAAATTCATAACATGAATTTAGAAGAGTTTTGTCTGACTATTATTAACTTTTACTACTGATGGAGGCTAGTTCGGTTTCTATAGGACGACAACCATTACCAAAGAATTTCAGGGACCTTTGATCACCCTTAAGATGACATAAAAGGTACATGAAGGTATGAAGGTTAAACGGTTTTTGAAATTAAATAAATAAATATATAGGTACAGTTATAAATAGAGAGGGGGAATTGTCTCGATCTTTGTCAAAGCCTCTGAAAACTGAAAAAGTGCTTTAAAAAGTGCAAATTTAAAAAGCTATACGTTTAAATAAACGGTGAAAGCGAGAGGGCCCTCGAGGGAGTCCATCTCCGAAGTGCAGGCCAAATATAAATATTTTACAACCTTCTCGTCCTCCTCCTCGTAAAGGTATTGCTGGGTTATATCGTGCACTTGCACAAAATGATGTTAATAATACATGCCAAGCGTATATATGACGGTTTTATACAATTTCCTGAGCGGAAATATATATTTCTCTGAGCACGTTGTTCTCATAGCTTTCAAGTTTCATCCGCACTCGACCCTGGGTCGAGTGATCGAGACTCAAGTGCATTGTTCCCTATTTTCATACCCATGCCCATAAAGTTCGTCGGTTATTGCTAAATGGTTTCAAATGTTTACCACTCTCAAGTTGTAAACCGTTTGAAGCTTTCCGCCTGCGGAAATAATCTCCAGGATCGATCATATTGTAGTAACTCGTAAAACTGGTGCTGCCCTCCCTCGAGGGATAATCGAATTTCCCACAGGGGTGCTCATCAAAATGTGATAAATATTCATTCCTTATATATGTCTTTCAATTGTGCATTGTACATATATGTATTCACTACATATTTCGCAAAATAAATTTCCTCTCCAGTAACCTGCAAAACATTCAGTTTTATTAAATATCACAAAAAACATGACTTCAATTTTCAAAATTTTAAATTAAACAGTTTCAAAGAGCAATATCTTTTATAAATTTAAAATCAAAACTAGAATTATTACTTATCATTAATTTTGTCGGAAAGAATATTGATTTGTACTACTTAAAACTGATTCCTCTCCTTTCCATTAATTTCCTTCGCGTATGATAAAAAAAGACTTTAATCACTTATTAATCAATATTTTATGTTCTGTCAACTTTGTTTCAAATAATTATAAAATCAATTGTTACTATAAAAATTCCAAATTATAATGGAAGTTTAATTACAATTCACATTGACATTCTTTTTGAATTCAAAAATACTCACTAAAATACAAATTGAAAACAACTTTATTGGAATATTTTTCTATATAAAATTATGCCACTGTATTTAAAATCTGTTTTCTTTTAAATAGAAAACTTTTCTAAAAAAAGTGAATAATATTAAATTTTCATAATAATTAAATATTAAGTCTAAAAGTGTGGAAAATTTGTAATTTTTTGGAAATGAAAATTTCTTTTTCACCATGAAACGAACTGGATGTACCAACAGGATCTGCATCCTGACGGTATGTGCGCGTTTGGAAATCCTGATGAGAACGAGCTTTAGAGCTTTTCTCACGGATGGCGCTGTAGTGAAAAATCGAAAGCTCGATTCAGGTAAAGTCGTCTCTTTTGCCGAGAGATGCTGCTGCCTGTCGTTTGCTGAAATGTGACTTTCGCCGATCAAGTGTTGCTTAACAATTACCCGTGTTTCCGACCTGTGATAGATGTTACCTTTGGTCGCATAAATTCATTCTCCATTTACGAGCTGTCATAAAGTTTCCATATTATAACAATAGGTGATAATATTCAAAAGTAAAAAATTTTTTCAATTTATCTTCATTTCTTTAGTGAAAAAAGATATTTACGTTAATTTTATAACATAACTAAATACAAACATAATTTTTCCACAGGGTATGAGAATTCTAATTCAATTTAGTTGAGCAATTGGATGAATTTAAGAATATTCAGTAAAAAAAGTTTTTTTAAATTAGTTTTTGGAAATTTTTACTTTTTGCAAAATTTCAAAATTTGACATAAATTCTGATTCTGAATTAAATCCAACATTCTGATTGGAAAACTATCTGGGATTTTGGAGAGAAGGAATGGTTGCACGGGTCTAGTCTCTAATTTGCAGCTTTTAGTCTGTTCCACGGACCAGGTCTCCCGCAGCTCTTGCAAACGCGGGGGAGAGAGATTTATTCGCATTTATTCTTCTTTCGATCGCCTTGATCTCACGCTTCAAAAGTCCCCCACTTTAGTGGAGCGGCGAACGCTTTGCAATTGTAAAGAGAGGGATTCTATCGTCCCTATTTTTAGTCTCTAGTTCTGTTACTCCATTTTCTGTCTTTCTCTAACACAGGCTCCATGGGTGATGAAGGGGGAGGAGCGAAGAAATTCGCTCCAGGGTTCCTGTGTTGCACTATTGGTAGGGCAGAAAGAATTAAAGAGAGAAAGAGCTTAATTTCTTCCCTTCTTCGTTATCCGTTTGGTGCGCACCGTTTTTAATTACGCGGCTAACTAATGAGTGAAATTCCTTCTTCCTCGCCGTATTCTCGTGCCCTCTGTTCGCACAGTGCGTTCAGATCACGAAACAGTTAATTCCACATTCTTAACGGTGGGGCTAAAAAGGTGGAACCATTCTTTCCGCGTGTCTTTCTATTAGTTTCTACTCGTTTATTACAACGCAGATGAGGAATCTGGAATTTCCTTTTTTATCGTTCGTTAAGCTTACGCTACTAATTTGCAATGCACATTTATAATCACCAGGAAGATTAGGTAGGTACACTGAAAAAAAAAATTATTTGATTCAAGTAACCGATTACTTGTCTATTATCAAATAAATTTTACTTGATTTAAATAAAAATTATTTGAATGTTTTTGAATCATTATTAAAAAAAAGATTTTTGAATATTGAATAATTCGGGGAGAGTTTTTGACCAAAAATATATAAGGAAAAATGAACTCCACCATTATTTAAATAATTGATATATAGGCTTCAATATTGTGACTTTAAAATTCTGAATAAAAATATTTTTTTGGTTAGTTTTCAATTGTTTGACTTCAATGCTTCACCCACTATAAAAATTTTCAATTTTTGTGCCTTTAAAGCTGTAAATGTATTTAAATATGTAAAAATCATTGTTTTCAGAATTAAGAAATGTGATGGGAATGTGTCCACTAAATAAGGACTGATTTTTATACACCCCCCCCCCAAACTTTTGTTAAAACTTTTGTAAAAATAATGTAAATTAAATAATTAATATATGTGACGCTCCGCGACAAAAGGTACCTTAGCTCCAAAAAATTTTAGGTTATGTTTTTGAATTCTGGAGTGAAAATACACAAAGAGGATCAACATTTAATAAAAATTATTGATGTCAAAATATTTATTACATCCAAACTATGCAATTAAAACTATTTTTGATTTTACCCGATTGAAAATGAACTATTTATTAAGGTAAAACTATCACTTAACATAACCGAAAATTTTTAGAAGCTAAGGTACCTTTTGTCGCGGAGCGTCACATATTACTTAATAATTACAAAGATACAAAATTTTAACAATTTTTGATGATACAAAAGAAACAATCATAAATCATACAATCAATCATAAAACACAACCAAAAACAGACTCTACTACTCTTAAGAAAACAAAAGTCTAACAATTGCAGAATAGTAACAAATAAAATAAAATTTATTTTGAAACAAACATAACGCAGATTAAAAAATATTAACATTAACATACTATGTTTGGCAAAATTAAAATAAGTAAAATAAAAATACATTTTAATTATCAAGAGCTAACAAATATCTAAAAAGCCTGAACCTAAAATTACCAATACTTTCTGCGTTAGTTATAGAACAAGGAAGAGAGTTCCATAAAGTTACAGCAGCAACAACAAAAGAATTCTCATATCGTTCAGTTCGACAAAGAAGTGCCCTAAGTGTATAGTAGGAGACCTTATCTCTTTCGAAATAATTTCACTTCTAAAAGTAAATTTTCCATACAAATAAAGAGGCTTCTTCGTATTAAGAGTAATGTAGGTATGTTAAACATCCTATAAATAACAAACGTCTATTTTTATGATTTAACCATTTAAACGGAATTGCTCGTCCAATTCACATTTTTATTAAAAATTTAATCAATCCATAGCCAAAAAATTGAAGCAATTGCAATTAATTTTATGCAACTATACAGCTCATGAAACAAACTTTAGAGAAGAGGTGCGGAAGCGTTCATGAAATAGTTACTTTGGCGGAATCTTTAATGATCTTAAGTTGACTTTAATGGCGGTGTGGTCATTGTGCATTGATGAAACTCGCATAGCCAAGCTGCTTTTCATGTTATACATGCTTGTCACTATTATAGTTTCTCATTCCACTCGTTTAGACTTATGCCATATTGACTTCTCAGTACTTCGTTTATGATAGTCCCATGTAAAGTTGAGTTTAAGTGTCAACTTTGTGAGCGTTGCTGCACATTAAAATAACTCGATGTTACGCTTTAAGCACGCATACATATATACGTCTAACATTACGGTTGACAGATCTAATCGTTCCATGAAACTCGCATAGTCATGACTGCTATTAATGGTCATGCTGTTTATTTGCAACGTTAGATTTGCGAAACCCATTCTCATAAACATAAGTAGTTACTCTCCCTTCATCTCTAAGCAGACACATAAAGTTTATTGAGCTGAAGTTGTCAAGAAATTCATCCCCCAGAATAATCACATCAAGTAATATGGCAAGATTTATTGATATTATGCATTGTTCTCGAATATTAATTGACACTGCAAAGATTATAGTTTTTAACAGCTCCCAAGTATTCTGAGAAATAAATAATCTCGCAAATTAAAAAAGCTACAAAAAGTGCAAATGACTTGAAAGTTGAAGACAATTAAAAATTCAAGTACGTGTTATGCAATGTGCTTGTAAATGTGAAGAAATTGCTTTATGAAATTGGAATAATTTATTTTCGTCTAAAGGTCTTTAATTAAAGATTCGCTTGCATCTCATTATAGAAGAGGCAATACAATTTACTGGTAGCTCGACCGAGCATGGTTTACGCGTGCTTTGCAAAGCTTTTCGATACAGTGGAGATGAAAGCGACAAGCGTCAACCGACCTTCCACCATTCCTGTTTTCTATCGTATTTTACCAACGGCAAAGCGCGTCTGAGTAATTGCGATTTAGCCAAACGCAGGTAGAAAAGACGACCGCAGTCCGACACTCGCGTAAAGTGCAGGAAAGAGTGAAATTGCAATTAATTACGTAGAGGTCTCTTGCTGTTTCTATCTCCACTACCATTCCCCTTTTAGATTGTGTCGACCGTAGGGCACACGGACTGACCAATAACACAAATGCGTTTATAAGTTCGTTTCGTGAGACAACACGCGTTCTAAAGCAGCTCTTGGCATTCTTCTTCGACTCGCAATTTTCCATTCTCTTTTTTTCACCATTTTTTTCCTTTTTGGCAAAATTCTTCTTTCATTAACTGCTTTAGATACTCTCAAAATAGTGTTTGTATATAGAATGTCGATTTCTGCTGGAACCTACTTCAAATACTTTGATTAGTTCTCTTATTGTTAATGCCACTACTGGGCCAGTACTAAACCAGTACTAGATCAGTACTGGTCGCCAGTACTGAGCCAGTAATATAAAACCAGTACTGAAAAGCGTTATCATTTCGGTCAAATACTAGTACTGGTTCAACCATGGCGGCCAGTACTCCGCCAGTACTTGCCAGTACTGGCGCAGGACTGCACCAGTTGTAAATTTTTGCTTGGGATTGTTGAAATTGGATATTTATTTTTTACTAGAATGAAACAGTTTGAACGCTGGTCTCATTAAAATATATATAGACTTATTCCATTTGTTACCCTATTCTGAATATCGGTCCTCATTATTGGAATAAATAATCTCTGTATTTAAATTCAAACATATGAGTTAAATTGGAATGAAGGAGGACACCCCATAATATATATCTTTAGAGATGAATCCCCTTATATTTTCAAACCTGTGATGTGACTGTGCATAATTTGCTAGAAATTGCATAAAGTCTGAGTTTGTTAAACGTAAATTGTCTGGCAGAAATTCTCAACCCTACTTCTTAAATAAAACACCCCGAGAGAAATTCAAATTCTTTTTTACCCCTATTATATATTTCCCAATATGAAAAGTCTTTTAAAGGAGACATATTACGAAATATAAAAAAGGTAACTTTATTCACATCGAAATAAATTAAATCAAAAAAGAAATTAGACAGAAATTTATTTTTTCATAAAACTGATGTTTTAACTTTAAAATGAGTTTTGTAAAATATAATTATAAGCTTGATATTATATTACTATATGTTTCTAACATTTCCTCTCTCGAAAACATCTAAAACGATTCGCTATGATATAATAGGACATAAATATAAATCGAGTATGAGGATTGAAGAACCTTCAAAGCAACTGGGCAACCAATTCCAGCTTTGAGAAAATTAGTTTATTCCAGTGGGGACTCTGTAAATTGAAGTCATTAGTCATTAGTCTCTACTAAATCAAATTTCAAATGTATTCACATATTGTAAAATGTGTAAGTCTGTAATGAATGTAACTCATTATATCTCTATTTACAAAATGTTGTTACTTTATAGCATCTGAAATCAATATGGTTGATATTAAGTTTAATTTTTTTACTACATTCGGATGGAGAATTTCATTCTGTATTTTTTTCTTTCTAAAAAAACTTTCAAATAATAGATATTTCTTTTTAAAAACGAAAAAATGAATTCGATTTTTGACTTCATAACTAGCGAAAAAGAAAATTTTTGGTACAATATAATTATTTATGAGCAAATTAATTATAAAGGCAAATAAAACAATTTGGAATAATTCAGTTGGCTGATTTTGCAATTTTGAGATGTCGATCGATCTCAGCTTGCAAAAATCATAAAATAAAGAAGAATAACGAAAAAGATGTAAAGGTTGCAAATCCGGATAGATGCGCTCTACTATCCATTGAAACAAAAAAATCTGGTAAGCATTGGGACGCAATGGTAGTTTTTATTTCCTTGATGCCTTGGTCGTAAAATATGTGTACCAACTGCAAGCATGGTATATGTTATAATAAAGAAGGCAGGAACTTCCACCTGCAACTTTCCGATGCGTTTCGCATCGCTTTTGTTAACCCATACAAAGTCATTTCGTATTTTTCCAATTTCCCTCCCAGACTTACAGTGCATTGGTTTACAAAAAATCAGATTACAGGAAACTTATTACTGAAATAATAAGCCTAAGCAGAATAGTTTTGCAAACGTGAAATACCTATGTTCGCGAACGGCGTTTGCAAAATCCAAGTTGATTGTGCGTTGAAACTTTCGCGAAAGTGGTAATCTGTCATTCGTACAGAGTAGTATTGAAATTTCAGGTTATGTGTTCGCGAAACTTTGTTATTTACAAACTACTCATTGGATCTAATTAAAATAAACTTCTTAATATTCTTTAAACATTGTAAATTAAATGTCTATACTTTAAATGTATTTTGTAAAAAATTGTAGTTTATATAATTGTTAATATTTTTAACTAATATTTTTATCTTTTATTCTTCAATAGTGCTATAATAAGACAAAAATTAGTTCTATATTATATAGCTTTTAATTACGCATTTTTTGCAAATTCATGGAGATGGTTTTTTTTTTTTGACGAGCACTATAACTGACAACCGACTAGACTCAAATAGCACAATATTTGAACTCAATATTGTATCAATATTGCATGGCAATATTGCCAATATTGCCTGGTAATGTTAAGGCAATATTGCCTCAATATTTATTATGTCCGCCTTGTGGCAATGTTGCCAAGCAATGTTGACGCAACATTGCCTTGTAATATTGATACAATATTGCAAAGCAACATTGAGGCAATATTGCCTCGCAATATTAAAAAATATTACAATATAGTAATTATTATATTATAACAATACAATATATAAATCTAATATATATTATTATAATAATTATTATATTATAATATTTTTAATACGACGAGGCAATGTTACTTCAATATTTCCTCGCAATATTGCATCAATATTGCCTGGAAATGTTGCGTCAACATTGCTTGGCAATATTGCCACAAGGCGGACATAATCAATGTTAAGGCAATATTGCCTCAAAATTGCTTGGCAATATTGGCAATATTACTACGCAATATTGACACAATATTGGGCTTTGATGTTGTGCTATTTAGGATTAATCTAATTTTAATTTCGATATCTGAAATAAAAGTAAACCAAGTTGACTTTTGTTTCCAATGTTAGAAACAAAACTAAAAAAGAATTAACTTTTGATTTCCAAATCTGAAATAAAAGTAAACCAAGTTGACTTTTTTTCAATATTAGAAACAAAACTAAACAAGTTGTAAATGAAACCTGACCTAACACATAAAGGAAATGAACACATTTATGTTCATTCATGAACATTTTGCTTCCTCTTTGCGATCAGCAAAAAAATTTGCTTCCTTGTGAAGGAAGCATTAAGATTATTTCATTCTTCTTAAAAAAAACAGTTTTTTTGTAAAAAAGTGAATTTTTAAACTTAAATTGTATTTAATTTTCTAAAT
>JUFY01022843.1:0-29255 GCA_001855655.1 Leptopilina clavipes | reverse complement strand
AAAAAAAAAAAAAAAGAAGAAATAATTGCCCCCGAACAAAAAATACATCAGATAAATGTCCTCGAATTTCTATCTCCTTGGGAAGTCTACTCTTTTTGCCGAAAGAACTTAAATCTCAAGAATTTCGCTGCATGCATATGAAGCAGTTTGAATTTCATTTCCCACATTGTCTGCCATTCAATACAATCTTTTTTGCCTTATCAACACAATTTCGTGTAGAATTATTTCTCCTACTATATGTGTGTAAAAGAAATTATTTTCTAAATTTAAATTTTGGAAAATATTCCAAGACTTCTTGAATTTTATTACCAGGAGTAAGGGGAACGTTCAACTTACAAGTGTTTGCCATTAAGGGATTACGTTAATGACTTAAGTAAACAGGAATTATTTTTTGTTTCTCTCTTAATAAAAAAATATTTTTGGTGAAAGTTCCCATGGGTTTTTTTGATAAGAAGATTGTGGGTTTTCCATAACAGACATGGCGACACAAATCTGTCTCTCTTGAAATTGGATCACTCGAAAGGGAGATTATAGTAATTAAATGACAAGCATGAAAAGCGAATTCACGTGTGACACATGAGGCGTCAGTATACAGGTGCAATTAAGTTGTCTACCTGCCGCTTTCACGCTTCTTCATTCTTGTGCAATTTCAATTTTCTCCTATCAGCATTTTCGTTTGCTTCATTATTCCCTGGCTTATTTTACGTCCCTCACTGTCAATCATTCACCTGTAAAATTCGCAACGAAGCTTTCAATTATTTAACAAAATTTTTTTTCACTAATTTCCTTATCGACAGACTTGATATAAAAATTTTTTTTTCCCTTAGTATTAAACTTTAGGGGAACGTTTGACAATCTGCGGGAAATACTTTCATCAGTTGGGAATTGAATAAACGAACTTGTGTCGCGGATAAGGACTGCCTATAAATTCAGCAATAAAAGCAATTTAGCGACGCTCGTGACATAATTAACGGTCATAATTTCCACGAGCCTCAGGATATTTGACATTCAATTAACGAACTCAATTACCAAACTTACCCCTTGGAAATATACTCCAATTTCTGATTTTCAATATGTTGTCAATTAGTAAATATTTTTTTTGGAAATAGACTCGATATAATCAAAAAAAATAATTTATAAATGAAGAAGAATTTGTCAAAACAAAAAAAAAATTATGATGGAATGATGAAAGAAAAAGGGTTGGTTAATATACGTTGCATGACAATAAAGAGGCAGTTTGCTTCATAAAGAATTCTTCCGGTTTAAAGTTCCGCATCATTGTCTCATTAATTAGCTATTCAAGAATTACTTCCTATAGATGACGCGTGCGCGGATGTGACGTCGCAAAAGGCACGTGGTCGACTGCCGATGACTGATAAACTGCTTATTGCCCATACGGAGGCGTTTGCAGGAAGATGGGCGGCATGATAAATACCTCCTGCAGGTGGTGGGCACTTGCGAAAGCGGATTATCCGCTTTGAGACACGATACACGAGAAAACTGCAAATGAAAGACAAAAATAAATTGGAATTTAAATAAAAATTAGAATAAAACACCAAAGGGGAATTTCATCTTGAAAACATTTTCTAAGAAAATAATTCCCTAACACAAAATACAAATGTACAATAAAATTATATTTTTCAATAATTAAAATACAAACATACAAAATTAAATTTTAATATTTTTTTTCATTTTTAGATTTGCCGTAGAACACGAAATTCAGAAACAAGGTATGTAAGAAACGTCTACAATTTTTGATAAAATTTTTTAAGTTTTCTTATTTGCTTCTTTTGAAATTATGACCAAAGTGAACACTTGGAGAAATTTTCTTATTTTGCTCATTCCTCTTGTGATTTCTTTTCATCCAGAAGGTCGTTAGAAGTCCCCGAAGGGAATAAGGCACTCATACACCTGTGTGCAATTTTAACCCCCAAACCAAATTACCTTCTCGTTAAATATCTCAAGCAATGCTTTATTCTCGCACGCCCCCAAACGCCGCATTATGAGGTGAGGCTGATTATCTTTGCCCTGGTAGAATTCGCGTGTGGTTGGTATAGTGGAAGGACCTAACGATCTCACCGCAATGCTTGCTTGCTATTTTAAAAGCCTTGCCGTGTTCAAAACATGCCGCGTATCCATCACAATCTTCTCTCCCAAAGGCGATCCACTAAACCTTGGGAATATCCGCGTGAAAAATAAAAAAAAGGAAAAACAAAAATTTTTTCCTTATAAAAATAAAAGACGATGCCCGTGGGCGCAGAAACGTATTTGTTCTGGAAACGTTCCTGAAACTTTTTTTACAACTTTTCATGTTCTCCATATGACGTGTCGAGAACGTCACATGTTGCAAAAACTTTTTTAATATATGTATTTATTTTTTTAGTTGATTTTTATATTATCTCATTTCTTATTTTTATTTATTATTTCTTATATATTTATGTATTTGTTTTTTATTTTTTTAATCTATTTTTATGTTATCTTTTTTTTATTTTTTTATATTTATGTATTTGTCTTTTATTTTTATTTCATTTATTATTTTTGTTTTATCTTATTTATTATTTTTTCAATATTTTTATTGATATTTTTTATTTATATTTTATACTTCTAATGAGAATGCAGAATATTCTGCAACGAAACGCATCAAATTTTGAATAATAAGTCAACGGACGAGAAAAATATTAAAACTATTTTTTTCATTTATTATTTTTGATTGAAAAAAATTTTTTACACATTTTTCATGGTTCCAGTAATCAATTATATTCATTTGGAAAAATTTTAATTAAAAAAAAAAATAAATAAAGATTCTACAATGGTAAAAAATAATACCTTTTTTATTTTATTAAATATGTAAAATAATTTTCAATTCTAAATAATGCCAGAAAAAAATTGATGTCTGTCAAGAAGGTAAAATGGTTGAAAATTTCACAGGTCTCTTGCCTTAAAACATTCTAAAATCGTTTTTAGAACGTTTCTATTTCTGTGGTTATAAAAAAAAAAAAAAACTTCAACAAATTTTCGTTTTATAAAAGTTCCTCTTGATGATTAGCAGACACGCAAAAAAATTAATTTATTTACATTTTTTTTTATAATTCTCGGTAAATATTTGTATTAAGCGTAAAAGAAAATCAAAAAGAACGGTTTTTATTTTCTTTTCTTTTTAAATGCGCACACTACGTCTTATTAAACGATCATTTAATTCGAACGATGCAGCTAAAATTACACGATTAAAAAGTTAAAACGGAAGAGAAAGTTTCCTGGCGCTATTAAAGGTTCAATTGATTATCGAGGTTGAAATTATCGCCCTCCGTTAAGACCCCCTTCACCCTGTAATTTGAACGTATATCCGGTGCACGTGCATTATAAAAAAATAAGAATATACCTTTTCCTTCTCTTATATTAGTAAACGATAATTTTTCCCAATCTAGATAGAAAATTGAATAAATCAACTTTTTAATTATCATTTATTATAATAAACACCGAAGATTCTCTAAATTAAAAATAATTTCATTTCATTATAGTCTTCGATATTTTCATATATAAAGACAATTTATGACTCATAAAAAATCATTAAATTTTCACAAGAAAACTAAAATATAATGAATAATGATTTTATAATGATTTTAATAATGGGGGATTAAAGATTGTACCGTGGGAGAAATATTAATTACGTTATGTAGCAGGAGAATGTTTATGTAAATGAGATGAAATATTAATTAACAATTAGGAGAGAAGAAAAAGTAGATTGGATGGAATTAAGAGATTTTTTTTCACTTCTAGAATGTGTGTCGTTTCGTTTACTTGTGCTGCTGGGAAAATAATTTTTCTTTTCGGAGAAATAATTATTTATGAATTTTTATTATCAATGATGGGTTTTTGTAGAAGATATATATATCTATCTCGTTGGGACGATATCTGTTTCTCTATAGGAGTTTCAGTATTACAAGCGCCTTCGATGTAAATGAGAGCAAACGGAATGCAGAAACATCGACGAGGTCTCCGCTCGTTAGGAATGAAATCAGAAGTCGCAGTTTCCAAAGGGAAGCGTACGTATATATATATATATATACCTGTATCAAAAGACGATCTCGAAAATAGAGGGCACCTTTCAATTCATAACCTCAATGAGAACGCTATCTACTTACAAATGTAAGTACACGAATATCTTCTATCTCATTCGCCGTTTTTACGTCTCTTGAAAAATTTTATCAAGTATCAAATGACATTCGTAAGCGCTCTTTACAGTCGAATAATTTCCAATAGGGAGAAATTACTTCTTAATTTTTTTATTTAAATAAATTTTTCATCTATTTTCTATCTTTTTTTTCTTTCGATTATTTCAAGTGGAGATTTTTTTCGGTTTAAATTTTTCTTTTTTTTTCTTTCGATTATTTTAAATGGAGATTTTTTCGGTTTAGATTTTTCTTTATTCTCCTTTTTTTTTGTTGGTTCGATTACAAATAATAATGACTTATAATTGAGTATCGATCGTAAAGTGGGATAAATGTTTGGGAATTTTTTTGGCGGAGCATCGAAAGACGCGATCCACCCGCTGACCTGAAACACTGTGTTCTTTTAATTGGAACCACACAATCAAATTCACCGATCGACTGCCGGTGAATTGCTGCGATTTGTATAACTGGCAGATCATTATTCATGTGCCCTTTTAAAGCCGCATTAAATGAATCGATAACAAATCTTAAAGAAAGCGTATTTTTCTTTTTCACAAAATGTTTCTTGAAAAAGTATACCGCCACGATTTCAATCTTTCAAATGAAGAAAATGCAGTTCAGAGCTCCAAACGAGAGCAAATTTTTCGAAAATATTCAATTTCCAAAGTTTTTCTTTTGGGTAATTTTATCAAAACTAGTTGACAATTTATCCTCAATGGCAAGGATCGGAAAAAGAAAATTTTCAAATAATATTATAGAAAAGCAGAACAAAATGAATAAGTATTCCAGAAAGTTCGCGATAGTCGCAGTCGTTAGTTGTCTACGTTGGTAGACATTAGATGAATGGTTCGATCCCCCTTTGAGTTGAAAATTTTTTCCACCGATTTAATTTTTAAATTACTTCAAATATTGGAAATAGTAAAATTAATAATTTCACATCGGAATGGAGAATTTCCTGAAAAAATATAAGTACCTATGACCATCTAAATGTTGTTAAAGTAGAAAGATAATTAGACTCTTTGATGTTCATTGAATGCTTGAATTTTCAAAGAAGCATCTGTAGTCATTGAATGCGCGTCACGCTTGAGTTTTTATCTACAAGTGTCATCTTCGTTTTTTCTCCCCACACACACACACACACACATTTATTTATATATATATACGCATCATTAAACGTTCGTCTTTGCCCACTTGTGGCTTTCCTCGTTCCCACAAGGTATATTTCCGCTTCCGGCAAACACGTGTGAAGCTCGATCATGCCTAACACCTGTTTATGTTAAATTTATTGACAATATTCACGTAACGCTCTCCACTCAAATGATATATCTAATTTTCTTCCTCGTGCGTAAAATTATATAACTCCATTTTTTTTTCTCTATCATCTTGAAGAAAAAAGCGACGGTGAAAATTTATTTTCTCGAATGATAAATTACTAGTAAAGATTTCTTGAATATTTTTTTTCAATCTTTTCTCGCGCGTATTATATTAAAAAATTTAATGTAACTTTCGAAATGCTGAAATATTTTGACATAAGAGAGAGAATGAGAGAAAGAGAGAGAGAGAGAGAGAGAGAGAGTATTTTTCTTTTCGCATGAGTCTCCCTTGGCAAAAAAGCAATCAGGATAGAATGTGGAACATTTTTTTTCATTGAAACGCCCTTTCTTTTTCTCTCTCCTTCTTCTTTGGCCTGTTTCTTTTCCTACTCGTGGCGAATGTATTTTTGTCTTCTTCTTTTGTGAGAGGACGATGAAAGAACAACTGTTTAAAGAGTCGCACGCGCTTTAATACCCCTTTTAGCGATGTAACGGTACGTTATGGGCGCCAGAGTTATTCTGGTGTTAGTTTTCACACGCGAAAACAATTGAGAATGTAAATTTACTAAATTGTACTATCAGTAGTAAAAGTCAGTTTTAGTCAGACAAAGTGGTTGCTAAATTGTACTATCAGTAGTAAAAGTAAGTTCAAGGCAGACAAATTGGTTACTACATTGTAATTTCAGTAGTAAAGGGCTGTTTTAGTCAGACAAATTGGTTACTAAATTGTACTATCAGTAGTGAAATTCAGTTTTAGTCAGACAAAGTGGTTGCTAAATTGTACTATCAGTAGGAAAAATAACTTCAAGGCAGACAAAGTGGTTACTACATTGTAATTTCAGTAGTAAAGGGATGTTTTAGTCAGACAAATTGGTTACTAAATTGTACTATCAGTAGTGAAATTCAGTTTCAGTCAGACAAAGTGGTTGCTAAATTGTATTATCAGTAGTAAAAATAATTTTTAGTCAGACAATGTAATTGTACTATCAGTTCATTTGACTAAAAGTAGTAAGAGTAATTTTAATTCAGACGGAAATGTAAAAACTTACTTGTACCATCAGTAGTATAAGTGAACTAAGTTTGTACAATTCTGTCTGACATAAATCACTTTTACTACTCATAGTGTAATTAAGTAAGTTTATACTGTTCTGTCTGACTGAAAATTACTCTTACTACTGATAGTACATTCGTACTACTTAAAACCATTCTTTAAGACTTAAATTTATTTCTACTGATGATAGTACATTCATACTACTTAAAACCACTCTGTCTGACTTAAATTTACTATAACTACTGATAGTACAAGTAAGTTTATACAGTTGGTGTTAAGTAGCGTGATTGTACTATTAGTAGTTAGAGTAATTTTAACTCGGGCAAAACTGTAAAATGTACTTATACTATCAGTAGTAAAATTTATCTTTAGTCAGACAGAAGTAATTAAATTTTTTCATAATTTTACTGTCAGTAGTACAAATATGTTTTCGTCAGACAAATTTTTTAATTTTTCCAATACTAACTATTCATTATTGATCAAAATTAAATTTCCCGACGAAGTGGAATCAAATTACATAATCGCGATCCAGAAAAGAAAATAAAACATCCTTCTTGTCAAGAATTATTATACTACAAATAAAAAACATTACATTCATTAATGTATAGCAAATAGGAATAAAATATTTAACAAGATAAGATATCACATTTCAATAAGAAAATTAAAGGATGTTTAAAGGAGTAAAAAACAAAAAATTGAGACAAAAATAGTTGAAAAAAGAGAATCATATATAAAACGAGATGAAAAGTAATGAATATTTATTGCGTTGATTCAAGGGAGGGGGAGGATGAGGGATTGAGAGGGGGGTTTGTGTAAATTATCATTGAGATCAACATTATTTGCACATACATCTTACTTAAGCCTTTAACTTGGTTGAATGTTGTTTGAAAAATATATGAACGTAAATTACTACACCTATCGTGAATCCGACAACGGAACAAATAAATTCTCGGATTGGGGAGAAATTGAACATGTCGGACAGTGTCGAGGATTCGACTCGCTTTATACACATGTCACACGTCGCGTTCATGTTAAATAATTTTCCCCGTTCGTGCGCTTGTTAATACTCGTGTATCATTTACACGTCCTTGAGCAAAATTTTCAAATATATATTTAACAAAAAGTGTAAAAATTATAATTTTTTCCTAATAAATAAAGTTACGATTTATTTAGTTTAATAATTATTTTAACTAACAAATGTTTTTTATTGTCCGTTTTTTAGTAAAATTGATTCGACAAATGTTATTTCAAATTATCAGAAAGTATTAGTCATTGAAACTACAATTATCAGAAAGTATTAGCCATTGAAACTACAATTATCAGGAAATATCAGTCATTGGAACTACAATTATCAGGAAATATTAGTCATTGAAACTACAATTGTCAAGAAGTTACTAATTGAAGCTACAATTGTCAGGAAGTGTTACTAATTGAAGCTACAATTATCAGGAAATGTTACTAATTGAAGCTACAATTGTCAGGAAGTGTTACTAATTGAAGCTACAATTATCAGGAAGTGTTACTAATTGAAGCTACAATTATCAGGAAGTGTTACTAATTGAAGCTACAATTGTCAGTATACACCAAAACTATAATTATCAGGAACTACTGAGTGAAGCTACAATTATCAGTAACAACCAACTAACTATGACGTCATTAAAAATAGTAAAAAATAGTTGTGTCGTTTTATTTTACTTCTCATTTGGTGAGAAGTAATCAGAAAAATATTCCCGTGTCATCACTTGCGAGATGACTTCATTAGTGCAAAATGTATTTACCCATTTTTTTGTCAAGGACACCTGTGCCCTGAGTTTCAGTGTTTATGAAGGAATATATGAAGACTTTAGTAATCTTTTATTTTTTTTTTCCATACATTCCGAGTCATGTTGCGTTTACTGTACCAACATTATAAAGAAAAAAAGAAAGGAAATCTGACAACATCAAACAGCGCGGCAAACGATGCCGAAAGAGTTCGATCCCGCGGCCCTTCGGAGAATCAAGGCATGCAGGAACGAACGAAATAAAATGAAATTAATCCGTGGACCCGGCGGGGGTCGTCGGCTCCTCTCTGTCCTAGCTCATAATAAATAAATCCAACCTGCAGCCCCCGTGGTGTCCCAATTAATTCCGCTTTATTGCAGGACGCTCCTAACGATATTCATCCCGATATCGAGTTCATTACAGGGCTCGTCCTTTTATACGCATATATATGTCATCGATGTCTTCGATGACTAATTACAAATTATTATTATTTTCCAATTCATTTTTCGTTATTTTTTTCTTTTCAATGAAAAAAGTTGAAATAAATTTTCTACTTAAAAAATAAAAATTACTAAAGTATAATTATTGTAGGAAATTCAATTAAACTAATAATATGAAATTAAATTGAAAATTATTGAACAATTTTGTAATTTGCCATTTAAGTGTTTGATTTCAGAGATTGGATTGATTTTAAAGTTTTGAGAGAATGTTTATCGAAAGTAGAGGGATAATAAATGGGAGATAAATCTAAGAGTTGTTGAAATCGTTTATACGGGATAAGAGGAGGAGGAGAAAGGGGGATATCTATCTGCGGTTTTATATAGGGCTTCGTAACGCCACAGCATGTTAGCCTAGTATCCTATTATTATACGCAGGTCTGCCAACACTCCCACACGTCAAGGGTAACCTGATCAGGGTTAATCTAACCCTGACCTGTGTGCACTATGCCAGCACCTGCGACCCAAAACTCAATTTCTACTCGACATATTCCCACAAATTTTTTTTCTCCACCATCCGCTATTCATGTACCCCATAAATGATAAAGATTAGCTCTCCTGGATTTAAAATGAAAAAAAAATGAAAAAAAAATACAGTCCAACAATTGGAAACAAAATGGTGAAAAAAGTTTAAATCTAGGAAAATTTTTGAAAATAATAAAAAATTCATTAGTAAAAATAAACTACTGTTACTATCAGGATCTGTGCTTCCTGCTTCCATAATCATTTTAACTTTGACTACTGATGCTTCCTGACATTCATAGCCTCAATTAGTAAAACTTCCAGAACTACTATCAAGAAGTATGCTTCCTGATTATTTTAGAAGCAATTATTCACATTCATGATGATTTTAAAATAAATTAGTCACACTTCCGACAATTTTAGCTGTAATTAGTAAGACTTCTTCAACTACTATCAGGCAGTATGATTCCTGATAATTGTAGCTTCAATGAGTAAAACTTACATAACTACCATTAAGAAGAATTCTTCCTGATAATTGTAGAAGCAATTATTTACATTTCCTGATGATTGTAGCTTTTACTACTGATGCTTCATAATAATTGTAACTTCAATTATTTACACTTCCTGATGATTGTAGCTTTTACTACTGATGCTTCATAATAATTGTAACTTCAATTAATAATAATAATTCCATAGATACTATCAAGAAGTATGCTTCCTGATAATTGTAGAAGCGACTATTTACATTTCCTGATAATTGTGCCCTTCATTTTGGTGCTTCGTAATAATTTTAGTTTCAATTAGTAAGACTTTCATAACTACTGCAAGAAAGTCTGCTTCCTGATAGTTGTAGAAGCAACTACTAATACTTCTTGATAATTTCAGCATGAATTACTGATTTTTTCTTACAATTAAAGCTTCAATTGGTTAAACTTCCAAAACTACTATCAGGAAGTGTGCTCCCTAAGAATTGTAGAAGAAACTACTACCACTTCCTGATAATTTAGCAGTGAAAACTGACGATTCCTGATAACTTTTGGTTCAATCACTAATAACTTCTTGCAATTGTAGTTTTATTTACTTATCTCTCCTGTTAATTGATTCAAGTCCTTAAACTTGATGACAATTGTAACTTCAATTACTGACGATTCCTGATTGTAGTTTCCATTAAAATTACATATTTTCAAACAATTGAATCTTCAACTGTTTAGAAAATAATCTTGAAAGCTTCGGTTTGCCATCACTAGATCTTCTATTTTCTTAAACAAATAAATAAATAAACAAATAAATAAATTACTGCTAAATAATTGTAGTTTTATTAACAAATACGAAATATATAGTATATTTACAATATATTATTTTAAAGAATAATTGATAAAATTTTTAGAAATATTTTCTAATATCTCTTGAATTGTAAAAATTAAAAAAAAATTTCTAATATCCTCCGAATAAAATGAAGATCTTGAGAGAGAAATGACGAATCGTTGATGTTTACCATACTAAAACCCTTCCCAAGAGGTCCCGTGAAACAAGAGCCCAATCGTGATGCAACTTTACACCTGTTGCCTAGATTCGTGATTTATTTTAAAGACCTCTTTTCTTCTGGGAGATACATCAACCCCAAAACATGTTCTCGACCCTACGCATCGTATCCATATACATATCCTGGGGCGACTAACTTTTGTGTATACACTAAAACGTGATACACTGATATACGTTCAAAAAACAGGTCGACAGGGTTACTTTTTGAGTAGATTCTTGTCTCAGTGAGTATTCATGCCTTTTCAAACAATGAAGCACGAGGTTTTTCTTTTCAGAGCAACAATAAAACATGTGTATAATGTTGTTTGCGAACACAGTTCGGTATTTGACGCACAGAGAACTTTATTAGTTTTATTAAAAATTTAGTTTATAATTTATTTGTAATTTTTATTTAGTATAATTATAATTCCGAATTCACGTATAGTGACACTTTCTGGAAATTGTAGTAGTTTTAGTAATTAGCTTCAATAAAGTAAAAATAAATTTTTCGTAATTTAGAAGAATTTTCCATGCATGAGTATTTTTTTTGAATTGTAATAAGTATGCGGATGTATAGAGAGACAGAGGAGGAGGAAAAGATTTATACTTCAAAGAGTTGTTAAGCAGCCTTGTACTTAGCGATAATGAATATTCTTCTGGTTCGCGTAACGAACGCCCACATATCGAAGTACCATAATTCAATCTTCGAAGCAAACCGTATAAATATTTATCACACATATGAACAACTGTACGTGCTGTTGCACTATATCAATATTGATTCACATTTTCAATTGTGACACACGATATTATTACATATTGATATCGTGATTTTACCCTTGACTTTCGACACGTCTGGATTGAATCTAACAGTTAACTTACGAGTTTATCGTTAATTAATCTTGTCCAATGAGAGCAATTACGATTTTTTTTTATTTCCCTTGAAATATTTCTTCCTTTTTTTATTCTTGCACCAGACGTGTGCCTTTTTCCAAGATAATTTATTTTATAACGCTTGTCATTCTAGCTTTGCCAATTACTTTCTTCTTGCTGTGTTAATTACACTATGTTAATTATCCCCAGTCATCTTCACATTATTCGTTTCTACAGCGAATATAAATTGACATATTACCCGGAAAGTTGAGTTGATTATTAATTCTAATTTTCTTTCTTCGATCGTAAATTTTCGTTCGATGTAAATTTTTATATTTTCTCAATAGGTCTGGTAATCATTCATTTACACCTACATGGAAAAAATAAGGTTAATGGAGAAGAGAAAAGAAAAAATTAAACTACTTTTTACTTAGTTAATTAATGATTTAATTGTTTAATCATTCAGTACAATTGTAAAACTAACTAGAGCTATTTTCTGACAATTATATAATCAATTAGGAAGAGGTGAATAACTATTATCAGGAATGAAGGAACAATTTTTCCTGATAATTGCAGAAAAAAGACTACTCAAACTTCCTAACAATTATAGCTTCAATTACTATCAACTATCAACTAATTACTATCAACTTACAACTACTATCAGGAAGTATGCTTCCTGATAATTGTAGAAAACTCTGATAATTTTAGAAGAAACTACTCACACTTCCTAATAATTTTAGCCTTTAATAATATTGTTTAGTGATAATTGTAGCTTTAATCAGTAAGACTTCATAATTACTATCAAGAAGTATGCTTCCTGATAATTGTAGAAGCAACTACTCACATTCATGATGATTGTATCAAAAATTTTACTAATTAGTAAAATTAGTAAAAAATTAGTAATTGTAGCTGTAATTAGTCAAACTTCTCTTACTACGATCAGGAATTACGCTTCCTGATAATTGTAGCTTCAATGAGTAAGACTTACATAACTACCATTAAGAAGAATTCTTCCTGATAATCATAGAAGCAATGATTTACACTTCCTGATGATTGTAGCTTTTACTACTGATGCTTCATAATAATTGTAGCTTTATTTATTAAGACTTCCATAACTGCTGTCAAGAAGTATGCTTCCTGATAATTGTAGAAGAGACTATTTACACTTCCTAATGATTCGAGCCTTTACTGCTGATACTTCCTAATACTTGTAGCTTCAATATTTCGACTTCCATAACTACTATCAAGAAGTACATGCTTGTTGATAATTGTAGTTTCAATTAGTAAGACTTTCATTACAACTGTCAGGAAATATGTTTCCTAGTAATAATAGAAGAAACTACACACAACTTCCTAATAATGTTAGCATTGTTTACGGATGCTTCCTGATAATTATAGCTTCAATTAGTAAGAATTTCGTAACTACTACCAGGAAGTATGATTCATGAGAATTGTATCATTTACTGACGCTTTCTGATTGTAGTTTCTGTTAGAATTATTTTCGAATAAATTCAATTTTTATCTGTTTAGGAAATTAACATTACAGCATCGGTTTACTTTTATTAGATCTTCGACTTTCATAAGAAAGCAAATAAAGAAATAACTAAATAAATTACAATATAATAATTGGGATTTCGCATTTACGAATGCAAAATTGACTAAATTGAAAGGAAATTTTTTCGTAATCGACAACTTTAGTTATTGTGAATCAAAATGAGGTTACTTTTTCAGACATTTTTCATGGACCAGTGGTCATGTGCGCTCAAGTGTGCATTTCATGCACCCTCGTCTACAGCATCAAGCCTCGTGATTACGAATTCGCTACGATCTGCATTATTTTCATCGCTCCACCAACTCTCAGCGGTGTCCTTTCATGTTTTCTGCTATGATCACTTTATATCATCTTTTATTTTTCCTCCATCTATAAAATTTATATTGTATTATCTCATATACATTGTCGGCTTTAATGTTTTTTATTTTTCAAAATTATAACCATATTCTTCTTGAAAATTGGAATTAGACAAGGCTAATTCCAAAGTATAAATCATTTCCCTTTTTTTACTGATTTCTTTTCCAGTAAATCATTTTTCAATTTCTCGTGTCCCTGTAAAGGGGTTAAAGAGTTATGAGAATTTTTGATTAATATTTTTGTACGAAAAAAAACGAAAGTTTTATTTTTCATTTTATTTTAATTTGGGAAGTTTAAAGTGTTTCTAATTTGAAAAATATTTTCTATCATAATAATGGGTTTTATTGTTAATTTTTTTTGGAATCAATTTCTAATTCAATTTACAGAGTGAAGCTGAATAAAATAGTGAAAGGGGCAATTATAAAAAAAAAAGATATTATAGAGAAAATGACTCATTATGTGTTCATGAATACGTGTATGATAAGATATGCCAATCAGACGTCAAAAATTTCTTTGATAATTTAAAAGGTAGAAGGTATCCAAATGCTTTGATCCAAGACTTGCATCACATGGGCTCTTTAACGAAATCCAATATGCCGATCGACGAGTCGCTAAAAGCTTCCACTTAAATGGATACAGGTGCTTGGTTCCAAATGCAATCTACTCGATTGCATGACGTGGAACTGTTAGCCACTTCTGTATTCATAAATATTTGATGATCTCTCGACCATTTCTCCGATTGCTGCGCGCCGCGTGTCTCGAAAGAAACCCACAGTGACTATATATATGCTCCTGCAAAATATTCTCCTCTCTCAACAAACCATCCATTTTATCAGAGATTCTTCGACTGAAACAGTCTAATCATATACATATTGTAACCCAATCAAACCCAAAATCCTAGTCTAAAATTTTTTATACACAAAATAAGTATAAATCTTCCTATAAAATTATATGAATAAAAGATTCACGTATAAAGCATAGTCACGATTTTATCGAGAGACTCCATTCAAGGTGAAACTTGTTAAATAGACACTTGATAGTTGGTTGCGTTTTTCTTCTTTCCTGATATCCATAAAACTTGTTTTATTTCAATTGCTGACCGAACTTCGATGTTTCAATTATCTTATCGTAATTATGATACACTTTCAGCAAATGAGGTATTTTAAATTTATATCGTGACATAAATAACATATATTCCAATCGGTACAAATTAATCCATGAGGATTGATCAGATCACAAGCTGGTTATTAATAATTCTCTTTTTTTTGTAATTTAAACCCGTTTAATTTAACAGGTTTTAAGAATTTAATGATTAAAAGTTTTATTGAAGGCGTCTAATGTAAGTGCAGAAGATAAATTTTCAAACGTGAAGCAATTTACAGAATTAATTTTCTCGAAACAATGATGTTATTTTATTCACTGATCTGAAGAATTGTTTTATTGAAACGAAAATCTTCTACTTCAATTGCCAAGAAGTGTGAATAATTGAAATTATAATTGTCAGGAATTAGCTTAATAAGGAGTAATTGAAGATAAATTAGGAAGTTTAGACATTTGAAACTAGTTGTAAAAAATAATCAGTAATTAAAAAAATAATTATCAGGAAGTATCAGTATGTGAAGATATTACTCTCAGAAAGTGAAATAATTAAAACTGTAATTTTGAGAAAGAATTAGTTTACTGAATTTCTTACAATAAAACTACAATTATCAGGAAGCATCAGTAAGTGAAGATATATTTGTCAGGAGGTATAATAAAAACTACAGTTGTCATGAATGATCAATGATTGAAACACTAATTGTCAGTAATATACGGTAAAATAAGGTAGGAAGTGTTAGTATTGAAATTACAAGTATCAGGAAATATCGGCAATAAAACTACAATTGTCAGGACGTATCAGTATTAAAACTACAAGTGTCAGGATGCCAGGAAGTATCAGCATTGAAACCACAATTATCAGGAAGTATCAATATTAAAACTACAAGTATCAGAATGGCAAGAAGTATCAATTAAAACTACAATTGTCAGGAAGTGTCTATATTGAAACTACAAGTGCCAGGAAGTATCAGTATTAAACTACAAGTGTCAGAATGTCAGAAAGTATAAGCATTGAAACCACAATTGTCAGGAAGTATCAGTATTAAAACTACAAGTATCAGAATGGCAAGAAGTATCAGTTGAAACTACAATTGTCAGGAAGTGTCAATATTGAAACTACAAGTGTCAGGAACTATCAGTATTGAAATTTTAAATGTACTGATCAAATAGACTGAAACTACAATTGTCAGGGAGCATTAGGAAGTAGATATAATTATCAGGAAGTGCTAATAATTAAAACTGTAGTTGTCAGTCAGTATCAGTAATTGAAACTACAGTTAATTGTTTATTAACATCAGTAATTATAGCATTATTTACAATAAAATGTCAGTACTTAAAGTTTCAATTATCAGGCGACATCAGTTGGAACAGAAACAGCGAAACAACAATCGGAAGGTATTTATATCATCAAGATAAAGTATTATGAGATGTTTCCAAATGCAAAGGGCACCATTAACAGTTCGTTTAAATGTATTTTATTTTTTTCGCCGAACAAGCATAGTACAAAACGGAGGTATATAAATATAATGTCGAATAAAAATAAAAGCGTAGTGAAACAAAACTGCCATTCCTCGCGCGACATTAAGAGAAAAGAATGAAAAACCAAAAACTGCGGGGGCCGTGCTTCACACTGTTTATTGGATAGGTATCGCGGTGAATTCTGAAAGCTCAGTCTGATGTTGTTTGTATATACATATATACACATGAGGATTGTGCTTGGAGCACCTTCTGGCGATTAAGTTGTATCAAATCCGCGATGGAGTGCCTCTCTCGTGCGTCGCGCGTTTCACGGTCATAAATGTCCGGTTCATGGTGTTTCCCATAATCTACGTATACAGAGGTTCGTTCGGTGCTGGCAAATTCTCGGATCGTCTTCTTGAAGAGAGGGGGGTGTGGGGGTGACTCCAGGTGCCGAGGTGACGCACTACAATAACTCCTACGGTTTTATGTCGTGGGTGGTTTATACTTTATGCGAACCGCCAGACAATCACCAGCCACGGACGATTCGGGTTCTTATTTCTACGTTCTTCTCTCGTTGTTTACGACGAGACGGCGCCGAACCATATAACATCGCGCACATTCTCCAATTCTCCCTCCCTCTACCCCCCCTCGCACCCTCTTCCCAAAAGAGGTATCGAGATTTAAGGGCAGTCCAAAACGTTGAATAGGAAATTCACCAACGAAAAAAAAAAGAATAACGAAAAAGAACTGTAAATTTTTCCTCCTTTATGTGACATCTGAAAAAGAAGAACCGAAAAACTATCAATAATCAGTTCTCTGAAATTCCACCAACTCAAGATGTATAAATTTGCCAAAATTGAAATTTATTCATCGTTTTCTATTTGTCATATATGCATATTTATATATATATATAGTAATATATATTCAAGGGGGGACAAGATTTTCCCGTACGGCATAATTCCTGCCCCCTTGTATGTATATACAAACACAATATGCAATATTATCGACGTAACCAATTGGAATAATTAAAGTCGGTATAAATTAGTGTAAATAATATTCAACAAGCGTAATTTCACTGCAAATGTAAATTATGGAATCATTACTCCATAACAGTGATTCATCAGCATTATATAATTGGAAACGAGATTGCGTTAATAATAACATTTTTTTTTCTCCTTTAAATAAATCGAAGATAAATAATTTACGAGTGCACGTCCCGATGTATATAACGGTCATGTCGATAACTGTGATTGATACAAACGCCAATTTTCTTGAGAAGTGAAAGCAGAGCGCGATTTCACGATTGGGATATATATGTTCGGCGGTTCGCTCGCACACAATAATAGGTGTGATAAATGCAATTATTTACGGTCGATTAAGAATACTTCCAAAGAGCCTCCTGGGCAACCAATTCTAACCTATTTTATCGAAACTGCTGATTCCAGAGGGATATATTTATTATATGTATATATATACAGTTTGCTCGAATTTAAGCAGCTTATCATTGTGTTGCGCACACACTTTATGTTGTACCTGATTTTAAAATCAGTTCACGCCTTACTCCTAACCCTTTCATTAACAGTCAAAGCTCACACTCCCAAAAAATATCATTTATATCAGCGATCTTGTTTGTAATTTAATAATCACATAAATATAGCATATAATGAACGTGGTGGCTGATTAACATAGTCAATGCTTCTTGAATGAGACCATGAAACGTTTAAAAAAATCATTTCGAGAAGCAATTTCAATTTGATAAAATTTATATGCATCAGTCAATGTTACTTAATTGTCAATTAAAACTACAATTATCAGGCAAAATCGATAGTAACAGATGCAATTATCAGGAAGTTTCAGTATAGATAAGGTTTCAATTATCAGTAACTAATACTACAATTGACGTAATGATTTACTATTGATAAAGCTACACTTATTAGGAAATGTCAGTATTTGATGCTACAATTTCCAGGAAGTATTAGTAGTTGAAACTACAATTTTCAGGAAGTATGAGTAGTTGAAACTACAATTATTAGGAAGTTTCAGTAATAAAGTCTGGAATTATCAGGAAGATTTATCAGTTAAGCCTGTAATTACTTGAAAGTATCAATAATTAATACTACACTTATCAGGAAGTTTCAGTATAATTGTCATTACCGCTAAAATTATCAATTAAAACTACAATTATCAGGCAAAATCGATAGTAACAAATGCAATTATCAGGAAGTTTCAGTATAGATAAGGTTTCAATTATCAGTAACTAATACTACAATTGACGTAATGATTTACTATTGATAAAGCTACAATTATTAGGAAATGTCAGTATTAGATGCTACAATTTTCAGAAAGTATCAGTAGTTGAAACTACAATTTTCAGGAAGTATTAGTAGTTGAAACTGCAATTATTAGGAAGTTTAAGTAATAAAGTCTGGAATTATGAGAAAGATTTATCAGTTAAGCCTGTAATTACTTGAATGTATCAATAATTAACGCTACACTTATCAGGAAGTTTTAGTATAATTGTCATTACCGCTGAAATAGTCAATTAAAGCTACAATTATCAGGCAGCATCAATAGTAAAATCTGCAATTATCAGCAAGTTTTAGTATAGATAAGGTTTCAATTATCAGTAAATAATGCCACAATTATCAGGAAGTGTTAGTAGTAAAAACTACAATTATTAGGAAGTGTCAGTAATAGATTCTGCTATTATCAGGAAGATTTATCAGTTATGCCTATAATTATGTAAAAATTTTATCATTAATGCTACACTTATGATGAAGTTTCAGGATGAGTTAAGCCTGTAATTATTTATAGAAGTATTATAAATTAATGCTGCACATATCGGGAAGTGTTGGTAGTTAAAGTTCTAGTAGATTGTAACTAATACTACTATTTTCAGGAAGTTTTAATATAAATAAAGCTACAATAGGAAGTAACAGTATTTAATGGTACAAATGACAAAAAGTGTTCTAAATAATTAGAGGTTTAACTACAGAAACTTCCTGATAGGTGTCAGAGCATTGTGTCACGAACAGACGCTACAATTATCAGGAAGATTCAGTATTTTCAACTGCAATTGTTAGGAAGTATTAGTAATTAACGATACTTTTCTCAGGTAGTTTGAGTAGTTAAAGATTTAATTGTTTATAATTAATTCCACAATTGTCAGGAAGTTTCAATATAAATAAAACTGCAATTATTAGGAAGTATCGATATTATTAATGCTACAATATTCAGGAAATTTCAGTACTTATAGGTACAATTTTCAGTAATATCAGAAAGTATCAATAGTAAAGCTGCAATTGTTAGGAAGTGTCAGTAATGGATTCTGCAATTATCAGGAAGTTTAGGGCATGTCAGTAGTTGAAACTACACCCATCAGGAAGTGTACCTATTAAAAACTGTTTGAACAAACGCCATTGTGAAAATTTTACTTGAAGCTGTCTACAATCACTTGAATACGAAATGATATTTCAACTGCCTGATGAGTAAAGATAATCCTGCGAGAGAGAGAAACATATCTCATTTATAAATTTTAGTTTTATATCCTCTAGATATTACGAAGGCTCACGCATAAAAGTACCATCGTATTTTATCGTGTCCCATTGAATACAGATTCATAATTAGCATGCTCGGAGATAGGCATTTAATGTATCGGAAATCAAAAGAGATCAGACACTTTGGGATTTTATATATATATAGAAGGTACATGGGATTATATTCATTCGAGAGATAAATCAGGGAGTTATATTTTTTCGGTACATATAACTTTCTATCCCTCGGGATAAGCCGGGCAAAAAGCAGGCGTTTAAAGTTTGGTCGAAAAAAAAGAAAGATGAAAGAGAAAAGATTTTGGAGCTACGGAACTGCAAGTGCAAAAGATGCTCAGCTTCAGATATCTTCGAACATTTACTTGCACGGGAACTCTCTCATCTACATGTAAAGCAATACATATTCTCGTGAGAGTCTCGAATGAGCGCACGATGCAGATATGGTTTATGTACCGGACCTCATTGTGAAACGCCTATTGCGCCCTCCATGTAACCCATGTAACGTGGTTAGATCAGTAAAAGATATATTTTCTTAGTGTAGCTGCTTACTAATGCTCCAGTTTATAAGGGGTTATCTTGGCACCAGGATCCCTTTTTCGACGAGAGGCAGTCAGCTTGATAGCAGTTAGCAAAAAGACCATAAGAGATAGAGAGAGATGAGCAGAAACCTCTCAGGGGGTCCTCTCTCGTCTCACTGTGAAACGTAATCTGGATCACAAAGTGCTGGAGTCGAGATAAAATGTAACTTTATCCAACGAGAGGTCAGAGGATTTCGAAGGTGCCGTAATTTAGCCGCAAATGAATCTCAAAATCCCAAACCAAAATACGTTTAACTCGCTATTGCACTCTTCTATCCACTTTTAATGCAAATAATAAATAATTAAATAATAACTATCAATTATCATTTTATTGAGATATAATAATAAAAAGAAAATGAATTTTTCTATCCAAGGAAATCATCTTAAAGATTATTGTATATATACCTACAATTTTTTAAAAAGCCAGAGTCATTTTAAAAAGAATCTCTTAAGACATTCCTACTAATGTTTAAAAAAAGTGTTCTTTTTTCTCTATATATACGGTCCTGAATCTTTCTTTAGATAAGGACGCAACTAAATAGAAGTATTCATGAGATTTGTTTCGTTGGTCACGCTGCTCGTTCAGCGGAAAAGATAAGGACCTGAGACTCTAGAGATGTGTGTCCCGAGACTCGACAAGAACGAGGATGAGTTGTATAACTTGAAAGTATGCTTAAAGCGGGGGATGTAAAAAAAACTTTGAAAGAACCATCAATCTATAGAATATTCTAAAGATTAATCACTCGTAGGGAAAATGAAGAGATCATGCTTTCTTTAGTGATTATATAAAACCTTCGTGGTCGTTCTTGATCCACTTGAATGTCACTCATTGTGTCCAATATTTAGAAGAAAAAAAAATTTATTTCAATTTTCATTTTAACTTCATTTTAGCATCAAAAATCAAATGAATTAAATCAAAGAAATGAATTACTTCTGGAGTCAAACAAAATCAGGAAATACCAGCATTGAAACCACAATTGTCAAAAAAAATTCTGATATATCAGTATTAAAACTACAAGTGTCAGGATATCAGGAAGTACCAGCATGGAAACAACAATGGTCAGAAAGTATCAGTATCTGAAACTACGAGTGTCAAGAAGTACCTGTATTGAAACGAATTTTATCAGGAAGTATAAGTATCTGAAACTGCAAGTGTCAGGATATCAGGAAGTATCAGTATCTAAAACTACATTTGTCAGGAAGTATCAATATTAAAATTGCAAGTGTCAGGGTGTCAGAAAGTACCAGTATTGAAACGACTTTTATCAGGAAGTATTAGTATCTGAAACTACAAGTGTCAGGAAGTATCAATATTTGTAGTTTCAACTGATACTTCTTGCCATTCTGATACTTATAGTTTTAATACTGATACTTCCTGAATATTGTGGTTTCAATGCTGATACTTTCTGACATCCTGACACTTGTAGTTTAATGCTGATACTTCCTGACACTTGTCGTTTTAATTATTGCTACTTCGAGACATTTGTAGTTTCAATACTGATATTTCCTGACAATTGTGGTATCAATGTTTGGACTTGCTAACACCTTGACACTTGTAGTTTCAGTAATGATACATTAAAACTACAATTGTCAGGATGTTAGGAAGTACCAAAATTGAAACCACAATTATCAGGAAGTATCAGTATCTGAAACTACGAGTGTCAAGAAGTACCTGTATTGAAACGAATTTTATCAGGAAGTATCAGTATCTGAAACTACAAGTGTCAGGATATCAGGAAGTATCAGTATCTAAAACTACATTTGTCAGGAAGTATCAATATTAAAATTGCAAGTGTCAGGATGTCAGGAAGTACCAGTATTGAAACGACTTTTATCAGGAAGTATCAGTATCTGAAACTACAAGTGTCAGAAAGTATCGAAACTACAAGTGTCAGGAAGTATCGAATCTACAATTGTCTTGAAGTATCAGTGTCAAAACTAGACGTGACAGGATATCAGGAAGTATCAGCTTTGAAACTACGAGTGTCAGGATGTCAGAAAGTACCAGAATTGAAATCACAATTATCAGGAAGTGTAAATAATCAAAACTGTAGTTATTCATTATCAGTAATTGTTCCTACAGTTAATTATCTATTTACATCAGTAATTAATGCACCATTTATAATAAATTGCCAGTAATTAAAGTTTCATTTATCAGGAAATATGAGACGAGTATTTTTTCGACAACTTTTGGATTATCACCAGCAAAGCTGTTTATATTTCATCCAGATGTGTTGAGTGTAATTTCAATTGACCAATGAGAGGAATTAGTCGCCCGAGAGCACATGATCCACTTCGATGTAATCGCTACCAGAGCAGTAATTCACCCAAAGAGAACCAGAATTCTTTTTCACAGGAATCACAGGTCCATTATCTTTCAGTAAAGTGCACGTTTACTCTGAAAAGTAGAATATCGATCAAAGTGCGAGTATAACCCGCAAAGTAAGTCTCGATACCATCTAGAGTATATTACAAGAAGGAATAATAAATGATTCAAAACGGGACATTGGTGTCTGACATTTAACCTTCCTTTTTTCAATATTTGACCCAAAAACTTTCAAAAAAAAAAAAAAAAAAATGGCCAAAAGGTATTCAATATCAATTATATGCAAAACAGTTGCATTTCCAATAACGAAAGTATAATAACAACCTCTTTTTGATTTTATTTCCATAAATTAATAAGTTAATAAATTAGTCTCGAAAAAGGGATCATGTGAAAATTTACTGTATATGTAAAATGCATATTATGTTGGAATATTATTATTGGAATAAATAACTTTCTACCATAAATGAAAGAAAACTAATTGCCCTGGCTATTAATTTAATTGGAAGCAATAAGCTGTCAAAAGAACACCCACACAAGCGGGTCTATAAAATCTGAGACAGAAGCACATTGCGGCGAGAGAGAAGCGCTTCGACACTTATAATTCTGCGGACACATGATAGGGGTATACTACATATATAATAGACCTTAAAATCGTTGATTGTAATCGATATTTAATCGATTCTGTTAAAACATGCTTAGATCGGTTACCGTCATATCCTCCAATATGTTTGGTGTGTGCGCGCCCGCTAACCGGTATAATCTCTTTTAATTATGACTCGTTCTAATTTATTGCGAAATCTGCACCGGTGGCTATTCGATCAGATAAAATCCACCGACATAAACCACCGAGTCATATAAAACTGCGCTCTTTTATATTCCAAGGTGGTTTCTCGCGTAAAGGCATCCTTTCCCATAGGAAAAAGGCACACTGTCCTTGTTCTTCTTTATACACCGTGCGCGCACCTATTTCTCTCTCTCTCTCTCTCTGCTTCTATTTTATGTGCATCTTTCCTTCTCTCTCTTCCTCGCTCTCTTGCACTTCAATCTTGTTTGCATGAGAAGAGTTTGCCCCCTCTTGTCTGAAAACCACTTTCGATCTTGCTTCTCTTCTTCGTCAATGCTTTCTTATGCTCCCTCTCCAAAACATTCGGAATGCACGCTTCTCTCCCCGCGAGACGTGCGTCCTGCCCGCGGCCGCCCACGCGCCGGCCCGTCGTCCCCCCATATGAATCTACTCCCACCATGGAATCTCTCCCGCGCCATAAGAAACGGACGCGCGATTACCAGGTCGTGGAATTTTGCGGGGAGCCGCTTGGCGAGAAAGACAAATCAACACACATATAGAATTTCTCTCTTCTTTTTCTTCAACAAATTAATATGAATAATTTTTTTCTAATCAAACATGATTAATTTATACATTACAATTATTCTTCTTATCAAAATATTAATATTTGGAGGCACCAATAATAAGTGAAGCTACCAATTGTTTACCTGGTCGATAAAAAATAATCATTCGTCATTATTTAATCAATTTTTTAATCATAAAACTACAATCAATTGGTAGTTCAATAAATCGAAATTATATCCCATTCGAAATTTACTAAATCAAACTATAAGTAATTAAATATATGAAAAATAAGCTAGAACTATTAATTGGACATATAAAACATTGAAACAAGAAATTGGTAGCTTTATAAAGCAAATCCAATTTGCTTATTAGTAAATAAATTATTAGTAAATAAATTAGTAAATAAAAATGAAATTTATTAAAGACTGAAAAAATTGAAACCTGGACTATTAATTTGAAATATGAAAAACGAAAACTACAATCAATTGGTAGTTTACTGTATTGAAGTTATAGCTAACTGATATTCAATCAATAAAGCAACAATCATTTAATACATTAATACTTTTTATCTATAGACAATTGGAAGTTTAATAATTGAAACTACAATTAATAGATCACAAAAGAAACGAAAGCTGGAATAATTTATTCAAAATGTAAAAATTTAAATCTGGGATTAATTGGTAGTTTACTAAATCGAATTACTAAATCTATAGACAATTGGCAGTTTAATAATTGAAACTACAATTAATAGATCACAAAATAAACTAAAGCTGGAATAATTTATTCAAAATGTAAAAATTTAAATCTGGGATCAATTGGTAGTTTACTAAATCGAATTATAGCCAATTGGAAGTTCAATAAATCAAACTAAAATTAGTTGAAGAAATGCAACATTGAAGCTAGAACTAATAATTGTAATTACAAAACAATAAAGCTACAAGAAATTGGTAGTTTTGTAAATCGGAGACAATTGGAAGACTAGTAAATGAAGATACAAGTGATTGAGGATTGAATAAAATAAGGCTGGAAATATTAATTTGAAAGATGAAAAACTGAAACTACAATCAATTGGTAGTTTAATCAATTGAAGTTATAGTCAACTGGTAGTTAAATTAATGACGCTGCAATCAATTGGTAGTTAAATCCATTGAAGTTATATAGCCAACTGATTGTTCAATCATTGACACTATAATGAATTGGTAGTTTAAGCCACTGAAGTTATAGACAGTTTGTGGTTTAATCAACGAAGCTACAATCATTTGGTGAATTAATACTTTGGATCTACAGTCAATTGGAAGTTTAATAATTGAAACTACAATTAATAGATCACAAATTAAATAAATTAAATTTAATAAACTAAAGCTGGAATAATTTATTCAAAATGTAAAAATTTAAAGCTGGGATCAATTGGTAGTTTAACATGTTTTTGCAGACAACTTTTGGTTAATTAATGAAACTACAAGTAATTCAACATGTGACAAATTGAAGCTATAGAACTAATAATTCAAAGTATTAAAAATTGGACGCTATAAACTACCGTTTGATATATACTGCTATAAACTACCATGAAAGAAACTGGTAGTTCAGTAAATTAAATTTACAGCCAATTGGAAGACTAAATAATAACAAATACGAATTAAAAATACACAAAATTGAAACAACAATTAATTGCGGAAAATTAAAAAAAGGAGAATGCAACTGATTATAATTATATAATGAATTGAAACTGCAAATAATAAGGCAACGATAATTAAAATCTGTTCTAATTTACATTATAAAAGAATAAATCTTCTTCTCACAACAGAGAAACCAATAGTGCGCTTTGAAAAATGTGTCAAAAGCTTTCTGAGAAAAAAATACAAGTGTCCTTCTACATTTTTCCAAGCGTCTAGAAACATTGTAATCATGAATAGAGACATGCATGCACACGTCATTTCCTCTTAATATCCATATTCATGAAAAAAAGAAAAAAAAAGCTTTTCCTTTTTGTCCTAACGTCGTTTGATTTTAAACGCTTGAGGTAACACACAGGCGGTTATAACAAAACCGAAAAAAAATCTGTAATGTCTTTTGCTAAAACATCATCATCTTTGGAGGAAAAAAATGACCAGGTGGTCCCGAGCACGAGGACCTTAATTAGTCAACTACTCTCATTAATTTAATGACTTTAATCTCCCCACGAGAAAGATTTAAATTAATTCCACATGACAAATTACATATATTTAAAAATACTTCAGTGTTATTTTTCAAAAATATATATATTTTTCAGTTTTTAACAAATTTTTGTACTCAAATAATAATAATTAATTATTTGGAATAAAAGTTGGAAAAAAAATGACTGTGGAGGAATATTAAAAAGAATATTTGATTTAAATTTATTCACGGGATTTATTTATCCTCAGTGGGAAGCATCATCGAAATATTGGACTCATAAAATGTGTTCTCTGTACTTATGAACTTCCCTGCTCATGTTACAGTATTACCTTTTTTACTTTATCACTTGACGAACGATTTTTTCATGCGGGGTTTGGATGTAGGCTGTATAGTGTTATATATAATGTACATATAGTGAAACATTTTGGTCTTATGCGAGGATCGAGGAGTCATATATAGCTTGGCGCCGCGCATCAGTTCGCCTCAGGAATGCCGCTTCCATGTTACTATACCACCTGGTCCCACAATTCCTCCCATCGCAAAACAGAGTTCTGCAAGTCTCACGGAATACGCATACGTGGGTGGTATCAAATGTCATCACTTACATTGTAGATCATACCCTCTATTATACATAATTTCGAATTTCATCCGTCTGAATATAATTTAGCTCCAATATGACAAATATATACCCTGAATATAAAAATATTTTCAATTTTTTAAAATTATATTTAATTTAATTCAATATATATTTAATTTAATTCAATATATATTTAAAGGAAAGAAAATATTTTAATCATTTTGAATTAAAATTAATTAAATTTGAAAATAAAATTTTCTTCAACCAGGAAGATTCGAACGCATGGCACTAACCTAATGTACAATTCTAAGCGCCTTAACGAGTGCGACCAACGTGTGGTTAATACTTGTTCATGTAAAAATGTTATCTACATGTCAAAACAGGTTGGAAAATTGATTTAAATTTATAATAATAATGATAATAATAATTATTGTTTAGTATTATTATTATTATTTATACAAATAAAGTAATAATAAATAGATTTAAAGTTTATTTACTGTGACGATAAAATTTCATTAAAATGGAGAAATTTTCTCTAGAGTCCATAAATTTTGTAAAATCAAGTCATAAATAAATATTTTAAGATTATTATCCGCAATGAATCATCAATCAAAATGTATAAGTTTTTTATCAATTTTCTTTTTCATTTTTTTTGTTTTTGATTCATATATAATTCTCATTTCAAGTTCCATTCTTGACCCGATTCGAAACATCAGAAGCTTGATCATGATCCGCATATAAAGTTGACAATTTTTCTTTTCCCTGTCACTTTGTGATCCATTGCATCCGAACGTTTTGTGTGACTGTCGCGTGTGGTTCTGATAAAAATTTTTAGTTGATGGTTCGTCCATTTGATACATGTTATTTTACATTTCAATGTGGTCGAACGCCATTCGAAAGAAAGAGACAATAATATCCCTTCTTCTTTTCGGAATGTTTTCATTCTGATAAGAAGAAGAAGAAGACCCACTTCTTTAAAATGACATTAAATTAAAGTACACAGCTTATCTTTTATATTCTCAGGAACTGAGTCCATTTGATGTTCTGAAAGCAAAAAAAACAAAAAAAAAATCGGGACAGGTTGAAAAAAATATATTTTATTACTAAAAAGAAAAAAATCTTTTTGGTATGGATGTCGTTTTTTTTACAAAAAAGTTTTTCAAACTGTTTTGTAAATTCTATTTTAATGTCTCTGTGAACATTTTACATGTTTCGTAAGCAAATAGAATTTTTTATATCTTCAGGTGAAGATTTTTTTTTAAACAAAAACAGAAATAAGTACATACTGTGTATATATACAAGTCTGAGGAAGAGCTTTAAAGTAGAAAGTCCGCCTCTCTCATTAAAATTTCAGCTTAAGACGAAAAGTAAAATGCGTCTCTCTCTCTCTCTCCCTCCGAAAAATTATTCAGAAGCGCGGATCTCAAGAAAAGTTGTCGGTGCCAAAGCAAATAAATAATATTCTTCCTTCGAAAAAATTATACATTGAGGAAGGCAAAAATTGTTATTTTCTTTGTATAACGTTAAAAAGAAAAAGAAGTAGGCGTTTTGTTTTTTTGTATATATGTATGTATATGTATATGAAACGAATGTGCGCGCAGAGTGTGAGCTACCAGACATCAGCGAGCGAAGGGCAATTTGCGGTGCACTGTGAATGTTTCATTACTGAGAGGCGCTCTTGGGTAGCTACCGAATTTCGAATGAGCTACTGCCTACCTCGGACCAGTGTGTCTGTCAGGGGGCCCCTGAAGACTCATAATTGAAATCCGCTGCCTCGGGATGGCCGCCAACCGCAAATTGTGCGAGCAAACACTTTTGTCTTGGGCCGCCCGCAATTTGCATCCACAATCAAATGCGCCCGCACTAACACTCACATATATATATATATATAACATATTCGTTTTTTTCTGAATAAAACCAATGCAATCAAATTGCGGGTGCAGATGGCTAACTTTCGCACTTGCACAACTTGCAAACTCGACTTTATATTTTGAAAAATGATTTCCTTGGTGCAATTTCTTCTTGGGATTATTATTATTTTTTTATTTTCACACAATGTAGTATTCCTGTGTATACGCAATGTCAAGGGAGAGTGAGAGAGAAAAATTACAAGTAATTTTTTACATAAATTACCTCTGCCTATTCTGTAATGTAATATTTTGTGAATTATGTATTTCTTTATTAATTTTTGTTTCTAGTTGGTCGGTTTAAAAACGAATTGTGGTTGGTTTATATTTAAATTTGATAATAACAATGAGAAAAGTTTTTTATTACTGTAATTACTGGTACTTCATACCTTTCAGTACTGAAACTACCTGATAATTGAAGATTTAACTATTGATACTACCTGATAAATGTATATCCAACTATTAAACTACCTGACAATTGTAGATTCAAATATTAAAACTACCTGATAATTGTAATTTCAATTTACTAGTACTGCCTGATAATTGAAGCTTGAACTACCGGTACTACCTGATAATTGTAATTTAAATTACTGATACTACCTGATAATTTAAGCTTCCACTACCCAAACTACCTGATAGTTGTATTATGATTTACTGACACTATCTGATAGCAGAAGCTTTAAATATCGAAACTACTTGATA